>DF359520.1:11296-22834 GCA_000787875.1 Solanum virginianum
CAGATATCGGAAGACGTGTTTAAGATCACCGAGGTCGGAGACGGTGGAGTGGTTATGGACACAGGGACGGCTGTGACACGATTCCCCTCGGAGGCGTACGTGGCATTTCGGGATGCTTTTATTGTGGAAACCGCGAGCCTACCACGGGCACCGGCCGCGTCTATATTCGACACGTGTTATGACCTAGACGGGTTCGTGACGGTTCGGGTACCAACCGTTTCGTTCTTCCTTTCGGGTGGGCAAATTTTGACCCTGCCAGCTAGGAACTTTCTAATTCCGGTGAATGACAAGGGTACATTCTGTTTTGCATTTGCACCATCACCATCAAGTCTTTCTATAATAGGAAACATCCAACAAGAAGGCATCCAAATTTCTTTTGATGGAGCAAATGGATTTGTGGGATTTGGTCCCAATATTTGCTAGCTTATATATTATGTAAAAAGTGATTAATGTTTGTAATTTTTTATTAATTTTTCTTGAGAGGTGTAATTCTACGTGAAGTAGAGTGAAATTTTGTTAGTATATGAGTAGTACATTATACAGTATTACAACAATAACTATATATCCTATATAATCTTGTAAGTGAGATTTGAAGAGTGTGATGTGTTATCTCGAGAAGGTAGAGAGATATTTGTTAACATTATATAGTATTATAACAGTAACAACATATTTAATATAATTCTATAAGTGAGATCTGAAAAGACTTATGTGTTATCTCAAAAAGATAAAGAGATATTGTTTCTTTAATATATATAGTATTATTTCTTCTAAATTACTACTATTGAAGATATGAAGTAAGGAATTTGGTTCTATTGTTAATATTTTATTTTAATTAATTAAACTTATGTGGCTAGTCTTTATAGTACCTAATAATGATTATAATCCCAAAGCCCAAAGGTATCTCCTTTACTTGTTTTAGGGAGTAAATAGAGATTCTAGTAAACATTATTTTATAGCCATTGATTAACTTTAATTTCCTCAATAAAAATATCTTTGGGGAGAATTATGTAGTATAATTATATTGCTATTAGCTCATTCAAATTATATGTACTAAATATTTCAGTATTGTTACACTATCAACATGTTAGTTTGGTATTAATTTATTTTCATATATAAATTATTGTGAATGTAAACGGTTTTTCCACTATCAAGTTATTTACTTGTTATTGCAAAAGTTACTTGTCTTATTTTTATAATTACAAATTTCACTGAAATGCAAGGTAAGACTGCATACAGTAGACCCTTGTGATCAGGTTCTTTCCTGAATTCTGCACATAGTAAAAGTTTTAATGCATAAAAAAATTTACAAATATTATTTAACCGACCTAATCAATACATCAAAATTAAACTCCTAATATTAAAAAAAAAAAGATGTGGGAATAAGTAAAGGTGTTTAAGTAAAAGTAATTGTTAAATAATGATAGTCAAAATATTGATAGAAACACATGTTTGGAGTCAAAAGTAGGTAAGAAAAAAGGGGATTTACAAAACAAGAGGGTCCAAGAGAACCCTTTTTTCTTCTTCTTCAACCCCACCCCCACCCCCCAACCCCACCACAAGACACACATATTTATTTATTTTAATTTAATTTAATTTAATTTTTTTCTCTCTCATTAATTGAGTAGAAATAATTCAATGTCCCTACAAGGCATAATGGACATGATATTGACAAAACAATAGGGCTTTCTCATTGTACTAATGTCCAACTTTGATTTTTCCTATCTTTTTTTTTATTTTTGGGTTTTTTTTGAATTTTTTGAGAGATTCCTTTACTTACTTTCTTTATTTGTAAAAGACTATATATGTTTGATTATACTCATTCAATAGTTATTCAGTATATTAAAAATATATATTTAATAATACTTATTTATTTTATGAAATTAAGAAATAAATTTTAACATTTAATTCCTAATTTATCTTTATCATTAATTATATTATGTTTGTTCGCTTTTACTTGTCATAGTTTCGATTATAGAGGTCCACTTGACTCAACTTCAAAATTAAATTAAAGTAGCTATATTTAATATTTAAAATTTAGATGGTTGAAAACTATACAAAAAATGATATAAGTTGCAATCTTTCTCATACTAATATGATGGAAAAATGCATCTTAAAATATTAGTCAAAGTTTATATAGTTTAACTTCGATAAGTGAAATATTGACAAGTAAAAGTAAACGAAGGGAGAATATTTTTTTAAAAAACTATATTTATTATATTCAAAAAAGGAGATTTGATAATTAATCTATGATTCTTTTGAAAATAAATCTCTTGAATTGGCTATATTGGAATTATGGTACTCTCAAATATGAAATAATAATACAAATTAAATATAATAAATTGATAATTGAATGATTTTGCACTTAATAATATGTTAAATTTTTAATTATTTAAAGGTCTCAAAGATTAAAAGTGTAAGTATAAATTAATTGAAGATTAAAATGTAGTTAACAACTTAACCAAATTAAAAAATCACAAACATCAAATTATTTGTCCCTATATATATAGAGAGAGAGAAAATTAACAGAGTGACACAGACGAGAGGAAAATTTTGAAAAAAGTGGGAGTGTTAAAGTCATGAGAAGAGGGGAACCACCCACCACCATGTGAAACCAATTACTAGCTATAATTTTTTTTTTCTTACTGGATATTTGATATCTGTATTCAAATTTGATTGAATTTGAAATTGCGTTGAGAAATTCAATATTAAGATAAAATATTTTTTTATCAAAGACGATTTCTTATTAAAAAAAAACTTAAATTTAGAACTTTTGATTAAAAATAAAGAACTGTTTATCACTTACGGAATTAATGTTGCAATACTTACATACTATACCTCCTTATTACCTTGTGGGGTTTGCAAATTCTATTCTGATAAGGAAGGATAGTTTGATATACGAAACATTTTGTAATTACTAATTACGTAAATTCGAAAAGGATTGCACATTGAGGTTATTATATAGATAATTTACTTTGATATAAATATCAGTGACTAATCTTATAACATAAATTGATAGATTATATTTCACACGAAGATAAATTTATCATTGTTGTAGGACTTCCCTCCCCTCCCTTTAGGGTTTATGCTAATGAGAGATATTGTATAGAAATAAATCTTACGTTTGATTTAATCCTAAAAATTAGCTCATGAGAAAAGTATTGTCCAAGATCATATAAGAAAATCATCTTATTCCCATTAACCACTTATGTGGTATTTGTTCACCCTTCAACACCCATCTTACATTCAAAGCTAGACATTTAAAATATGAGGAATTAACGTTTAGAGCTAGACATTTAAAACGTGAGGAATTTAATATGAAACTCATTAATCACCAATGTGTGATGGATCCTATGTTGGTACCATATGAAACTAACTCATAATTAAAAAGAAATAACAACAACAACAACATACCCAGTGGAATCCCACAAGTGGGGTCTGGGGAGGGTAGGATGTACGCAGACCTTACCACTACCTAAGTAGAGAGGCTGTTTCCTGGGAACCCTCATCTCAAAAACCCATCCGCAGAACGACCTAGATATGATCAAAAGTAAAGATCAAGAAGTAAAGAAAGCTCAAAAATTTTGATAACTCAAAATTTAGGAATAATTAAAAAGAAAATCATCCAAAATTAATATAAAAATATCGCACAATCAACTAATCAAAATAGCCAAATGTACATATTAGTTGATTTAGACACCACTGTCATTATTATCATTAATAAAACACAAGTACATTAAAGGCCAATTGAACAAGGATCTTGATCTATATGTGGTAGGTATACATATTACTATTGGATCACATGAAAACTTGTCTTTCCAACCCAAGAATTTTGAAATTAAGCCTTGATGGGAGACCCCACAAACATTCAACATAATTTTCTTAATGAAATTGGTGAAAAAGAAAGGAATCAATAAAAGGCCAAGCCTGTCTTTGCTCAGAAATTTGGATCCATAAGAGGATATACACACTTTATACCATAAAGAAAGTGATATTGTTGAATTATTTCGAGATTAAAATTTTAAAATTTAAAATATTTAGTTGTTGATATAGCGAAAATCAAAATAAAATTTATAGTAAATTTGTGGAATTATCTATTATTTTATTACACGTAAAAGATGAAACTATTTATCATGTTTATCATTAATTTTATTTCTCAAGATTTTTTTTTTAAAAAAAAAAAGCAAAGTAAAAGATAAAATGGGCTTTGTATAAGACAGCTTTATTTTCTATTCTTTTAATTTTTTCTTTTGTTTTACAAAAATATATGTACCTACTTTATTTCTTTCCTGATTTATACTTAAAGTTTCTGAATTAAATAATGTAAAATATTTTGTCTAAATTAGAAAAAAGAAAAATATAGCCAGCATTTGGTCCCAAATTTTTGAATATTCTTGAAAATTTTTGGTGAAGTTTCACTATGCGTTTGATCTCAAATTTTTCTAAAAATATTTGACTATTTTAAAAAATATAATTTATATTTGTAAGTTCTAAATATTATTAAAAATACTCATAAGTTTGTGTTATCATTCTATAATGAATATGTTTCGTTAAAAAAATAACCTTATAACATAATTGATAACAATCAACAATAAAAAAAATAATATGGGCAAGATCAATGCATTAATCACATATTCAAACTTGTTACTGATTCGGTTAGAATTTTATAATCTATTAAAAATAAATTATTTTTTTCTCAATCTTGTCGCTCAAATTATAATTCAAACTTTTTCGAATGAGGTAGATAAATATTAGTTGGAACAAATAAAGGATGAGTGTTTTTTTTAAATTGAAAAGTTTGGGGTAAATTTAAAATATTTAAAAATTTTTAAATACTATCCCAAAATTTCAAATATTAGCCTTTTCTAATACTTGGAACCTCGAAAATTCTTCAGATATATTTGTCAAGTTTCATGGCCACACACTATTTCCCAAAAATTTTCAAGTTTTTCCCAAAATTGTTTCCATAATACTTTTTGGTTGTTGTTGTGTACACAATTATTATTTTTTGATATTCTACTCCAATATAATTGTTGATAAATTACATAAAAGAGATAAACTATATTAGCTAATTCCTGTAGGACGAGCTTGATTAAAAAAATATTAATCAACTTTTAAATTTTTAGTTCATATTTAAAAAATTGCATGTTCAACCAACTCGATTATCCTTGCGGATATACAACCTTTTCGTCGTTAAATGGCTTTCACCAACTCCTATGAGTGAATTCAACTCCCATTTTTCTTTTCCCAAGACAATTGATTAATGACATTGTTTAAAATATACTCATATAAATATTTAGAAAATTATTTAAAATTTAACAAAAATTGGGGAATTTTAAGATGTTTCACAATTTCCTTGTTTCAAATCTTATGGTATAAAGTTTTGAACTTTAATATCTAAATTCAGATGTTCAATTTAAAATTTTTAGAAGAAGTTCAAAACTTCACAACAAGTTTGAATAAATCTAGCAAGTTAGGAAAAAATTGAGGAATTTTATAAATAGTCTAAGCTTGAAACTTAATAGGGTCAAATAGTTATATTTTACATAATAATACAATATAACCTTGGCTATGTGACCTTGAGGGGAGGAGAGAGGCGAGCGAGAATGAGAGAGCAAGGAGACATGCAAATTATATATGTATATTTGTCAAATTGTATGTATATATCTATCAAAAAATTGTATATGTGTAATTAATATCATATATATATATTTGTATATCTAATAAGCGAGATTGAAAGAGGGAGGAGAGAAACGAGCAAGATCGAAAGAGGAAGGAGAGAGACGAATTGTATATGTATATTTTTAAAATAATTATATATATGCAATTGGTATACATTTGTAATTGTATATCTACAAGAAATTGCAAAGAGGGGGGGGGGGAGAGAGAGAAGAGAAAATAGCAATAAAATCCTAACTATAGCTATAAATTATAAATTTTTCAAACTATAGTTGTATAATGTAAATACATATCATATGTTTGTCTAATTATGTTATTTTTCCACAGAAGTTTGAATGTTTAAAGGACTTATTTTATATTGGGCTTGAACCTAGTTGAAATGGGCTTATTATTAGCCCATAAAACATCAATAATCAAATTTTAGGCCCAAACTACAAGATAAGCAATTTTGTATAGAAATATAGAAAATATTTCACTCTCACTGACGGTTCGTTTCTTCTTCTGAAATTTATATAACCAGCGAGGATTCCGAATCGGAGCTCCGGCGACCTTACGGATTTGGCCCTCTTCGACGGCAGGTTCCGCCAGACTCTAGGATTTCTATTTGCATTCTTTTTATATGATTTTTTCATGTTATATAATCGTTTATCACTTTTTTTTTTTGCTGTTTATATCTCTATTTTGCGGAAAACTGGAAATAGTTAGGGTTCGTAAGCTTCCTTGGATATCAGCTATTGTTTGGTATTTTGGAGAAACGCTTATTGGTTTTGTGGGAAAAGGAATAGGATCAATTTATATTTTGGTTATTGAATTGTATGTTTGTTTTAGGGATACAACAACAACATACTCTGTGAGGTTGTTCTCGATAGACTCTTGGTTCAAGGAAAAGCATTACAAAGAAATTTGAGAAAAAAATGATAAAGAAAGCATGACAAATCATACTAAAAATAGAACTGTAAATGGTAACAGAAATGGAATGCTATCTAGTTTTAGATAATACCTAAATTGCCTTGAATGAAAAATTATCGACCTATAGATGATGAAACGACAAGTTCATTTGAGATGGTTTTGCAATATCCTATTGTTGACCTCCCTGATACATGGGTTGTAGGCGAGGCATTATGATGATTGAAGGTGCTAATAGGGGTGAGATAAACGTGAAATCATACGAAGGAGTGTTGTCTCTGAAGACCTAGAACTTTTCATAACTATGCAGATATGACTAAGATTGTGCTAAGTAAAAGACGTATATGGCAACCTTAAGAAGTCGAGATTAGGGTCTTGTCATTGCTGTTTTACTTACATTAGCTCTAGTATTTGCTAACATTGAAGTTTTACTTTAGTTAGAGACTTTCATATCAGTGGTATAGCATCATTTTTTGAGTGTCTGAGTGATATAGCCTAATGATACTTTAGTAGCTCTATCCTTTTCTCTATTTTGGTTGCATGATGATTCTGTCTGTCTTGTCTCAATTGTGGCACAATTTGCCTAGTGGACTGGAAAAAGGATTCTTTCTTTTTGTTCTTCTTGGGATTGGGTTGGGGAGTTTACATGATGGTGCCCAGACCTTGAGGAGATATTATATTGTATACTAAGTTTTGATTCAATTCCTTACTGCACTCTGTGATCCCCAGATATTGAAGATATTTGAGTGAATATGGGTGAAATGGATCTTCATATGATGATCAGTAACATTCCATCCCTTATTGAACAATTAGGAAAGGCATTAAATGATCTTGAATCTCAAGAAAATGCCTCCATAGATAAGGGTTTAATCAAGGATATTGAAGGACACTTCCGAAATCTGGAAGCCACAGTAGTGAACAAGTCTTTGGACCTGGAAATTAGAGAGAAGGTCTTTACGGAACAAGAATCTGATGCTCATCTGCTGATTGCTTCACGAGAGGCAGATATTGCTGCTAGGGAACAGAAGGTGTGGGATCACTTGCAAGAACTTAAAGATGCTGCAGTGTCTGCAATTGCTGCAGCACGGGGAGATCCTCAAGTGGCGTCCCTCGAGCGTACAGATGCAGAGGACAGCAAAGACATTGAGGTAAGCAGCTCTCTTGGTATAACAAATGCACTTCATACTGACTTAGAGGTAAAATCCTCTGGTAGAGCTGCTGAAAATGCTGATGATACTTCTGGCAAGGTCAAACCTCTACCAGAACTGACACAATTATGTGAGAAGATGGACGCAAAAGGGCTTCTGCATTATATTATAAAGAGTAAAAAGAATATGACCTCAATTTCTGAGGAACTCTCTGTTGCCCTTGATGGTGCAACTGAACCAGGCCGTTTGGTACTGGCTTCACTTGAGTTCTTCCACTCTAATGATGAATCCAACTCTCAAGATGAGAAAGGCAAAACTGCTATCCATAGCTTGCGCCGAGCTTGCCTTGTTTGTATCGAAGCCATGGCCTCCTTGTTGGCTAAGGTTAAACCAGGTGTTGATCACCTTCTGTACCCTGAAATTAAGCAGCAAGCCAAGGTCATTGCTGATGAATGGAAGCCTAAGTTGGCTACTGCAGGCACTGATGCTTCCAGTCAATCTTCATTGGAAATTGAGGCCTTTTTGCAGCTCCTTGCGACTTTTAGGATTGCTTCCGAGTTTGATGAAGAAGAGCTCTGCAAGCTTGTTCTTGTAGTGGCTCACCATAGGCAGGGACCTGAGCTCTGCCATTCTCTTGGCTTAGCACACAAAATGCCAGGTTGGTGTTTTTGTAACTGACCTGATGCAATCTGGAGACCAGATCATCTCTTTCGAGGTGCTCTTTTCACCGGATGATCTTGGACCTTTATAGTATACTAAGGAATCATTCAAATGAAGCATCTAATAGATGCTGCTTCTCAAATTTATGCAACCATCTTACTTCATTAGAAAAGTATGCACTGTTTATGGTGTTAAATTCTATTATTATTTCCTTGCAGGTGTCGTTGAAGCATTGATTCATAGTGAGAAGCAAATTGATGCTGCTCGTTTTATTCATTCTTTCGAGCTGACTGAAAGATTTCCCCTTGTCCCGCTCCTGAAAGGGTATTTGAAGGACTTGAGACGAAATGCACAAGGGAAAGGAGGTAACTCAGGGAATGCAGAGGTACGGCTAGCCAAATTGATCCTTTGGTTGTTGCTCATTTGTTAAATTTGACCATTTGAGTGACATGCATGCACAATTAACTTCCAATGATCGATGATATGGGTAGATGACGCCATTGATTATTACAAGTATTAATCCACCTGTTATTTATTATATGGATATGGAATGTGCATACTCAAGGCTATTGTAGCCCTACGAATACAAAAAGGTAACATCTAATATTGAGAGTGAAGAAAATAATAGCTTAAGTTACCATGAACTTGATTTATATTACCTTCATACTTTTTGGTTAATCAATGGAAAATGAAATCAATCACAAAAATCCATGTCAAAAATAAATAAATTAAATATATCTACATATATCTATTTTGTTGGCCAAATTATCTATACAAACGGATATTTTCTCTTTACACCAAAAAAGACTATAACAAAATTAGACTTTTAAATATCTGTCGTGTTGGTTTCATTATTTTGGAACAGTTTCCTATTTCTTTAATGCCAATTATTCAAAAAATGCATAGAGTTGTTGTTAAGTTGGAGGCCTGGAGACACGCCTTGGAGTCAAAAGGATTCAAATTGAGCAGGACCAAAACTGAATACTTGGAGTGCAAATTCAGTGTTGAGAGAGATGAAGCAAACTGTGATGTGAGGTTTGCCACTCTACCGATCCTCAAGAGGGAAAACTTTAAGTATTTGGGGTCCATCATCCAAAATAGTAGCGATATCGACGATGATGTCACACATTGTATTGGCGCAGCATGGACTAAATGGATGCTTGCTTCTGGAGTATTATGTGATAAAAAGATACCACCTAAACTCAAAGGTAAGTTTTACAGATGGGTGGTTAGACCATCTTTGCTGTATGGTGTGGAATAGAGAGGATGGTTTTAGGAGCTACACAGAGAGGTAGAGGTAGAACGAAGAAGTACTGGGGGGAGGTGATCAGACATGATATGGCAGAACTTGATCTCATTGAGGACATGACCCTAGATAGAAAGAAGTGGAGTTCGCGAATTAGAGTATAGGCTAATTGGTAGGGTTAGGTGGATGCATGGCCTTGGGGTATGGTAGGGTTAGGTGGAGGACGCGTTTTTTTATATCATGTGTTCTCATTATCTGTCGTATGATGTTGTTGTTGTTGTTGTTGTAATCAAATAATCGCCAAGGACCAGTGGTGTACAGTTCGAAGCATGATGGATGTGCCCCTCTACCTGTGGGCAAACTTTCTTTTTTCTCCCGTCAGAAGTGCTTATTAGTTATGTTTACCAAGTAGAGGTGTTAAAATGGGAAAAATGGAAGTTGATAATCCGATGCAAGTTTGGGGGGTATTTAGGCCATTCTGCATAAATGATTTAAACATTTGTACTAGTAAGTTGGGAATGTGAAGAAATGGAATTTGGGTCATCCCAACTGTTCATTTGACTAAAACAATTGTATTTTTTCTTTGGAGAGCGGGTTGGAGTTTTACCTAAAGATACTCTAGGTGACCCAAATTTATTCCTAGTCCTTGATTGCTTAATCTGGAGGTAAACATCGGATGCATTGTGAATCCTTTTCTAGAAAGTAATGCAAGAGGAGACAATTTAGCTCTTTTTAGATTTTTAGTTTAGAGTTTTCATGAAGTAGCAAGCCTGGTCAATGAAGATTGGCATAAGACTATATGAAGCAGCTTGCCATAGGATTTGAAAGCAAAATAACATAGATTTGCGCATTTAACTTTTATCAGGGAATTTATTAGATTATAAAAAAAGGGCGAGCCCGGTGCACTAAGCTCCCGCTATGCGCAGGGTCCGGGGAAGGGCCCGACCACAAGGGTCTATAGTACGCAGCCTTACCTTGCATTTCTGCCAGAGGCTGTTTCCAAGGCTTGAACCCGTGACCTCCTGGTCACATGGCAGCAACTCCACCAGTTGCTCCAAGGCTCCCCTTCGAATGTATTAGATTATCTAGAGTTGAAAAAAATAAGAAAGGAAATTCTCTGGAAACTGAACCTGAAGCATAGAGGTCATGGCTGACCCAATAATGACCAGCTTGACGCTTTTATTTTAGTTTTAGTGGGACTTCGGTTCTTGAATGTATAAGCCCCTAGGGCTCAGTTAGCTAAGGTTGAGAGACTTGTGTCTTGGGTAACAGGTTCAGTATTGAGCCAAGTTTGGCTGAGCTATGGTACTTTTATGTGGAGAAAAGGGTGGATGACTGGGCCCATCATCCTAAGTTTTGAAGGCTCCAGTTGGCCCAAAAGGTTGGCTCCCAACGATTTTCTCAGTCATCGAAAAATATTCTTGTATGTACTAATATGAATTTTCTTCTTTCTGAGGTTCGACAATAAAATATGACCTTGTCCAAGTTGTTACTTGTAATTTGTCTATCAGAAGCTAAGATAGAGGCAAAAAGCAAAAGAGGGGAGCGAGGCAATTATTTTGCAAACTCGCTTACAGAATATAGTGCAAATGCGCAGGAACTTGCAGCTGTAAAGGCAATAGTGCAGTGTATTCGAGATTACAAGCTTGAAGCTGAATATCCACTTGATCCACTACTGAGAAGGGTTGCTCAGCTGGAGAAAGCCATTTCTAATGACAAAGACAGGTCTAATGATAAGAAAAGACCTTCTGGGTCAGGCAAGCACCAGCAATTCAAAAGACCACGAGCAAATGGAGGAACGCGTGGATCTATCAGACATGCAAACGTTATTAGCAGGAAGCCCCCATCTGTTTTAATTGAGAGAGCGGCTGCTGACATGTGCAGAGAAGGAGTACCGAGGCT
>DF359520.1:22863-35056 GCA_000787875.1 Solanum virginianum
GTTTTAATTGAGAGAGCGGCTGCTAATAATCCAAACAGACTAGTCCCCTCTGTTCTTGGTGAGAGAGCAACTTATGCAAGATTGCCTGATAAGTACGGTTATCTCAGTACATCTTATGATTATCAGTCTACAAGTCAAGCCACATATCCCCATCAATCCTATGAGCAGAGATCATATTATTATCCAGCTGATGAAGGTATTGCTGCAAATTCGTATACAGCTGCTCCCCTGCCGTCCAGTTATGCCAGTTACGCAGGGAGTGCATTACCACCAGCAGATGAGAGAATTAATGCAAGTTCTTACGCAGCTTCTCTGTTATCAAGTTATGGCAATTATGCAGGTAGCGGAACGTCAACAGCTCATCAACCCTACATGTAGACCTATTGGTAATAATAGTTTGTTGTAACAGGTTTCTCTTGCAAAGACATAGTAGATGACTGTCCTGATTCTTTGCTATCCATATTAATACTTTTGGCTTGACTAAGCGCCTATCGTTCACCAGTATTTCATTATCTATGATGTTCAACTATGCAGGGAGAGCCTGAACACAAGTTTCTACATAACATGGGCTCATCAACAATTGACAATTCGATGATTAGCTGCAGCTAGTGGTGGCAACTGGTCACCCTCCCCCGTCCTTATTAGACCTCGAGTTTAAGTTATCTATACCGTCATCGTGAAAAGGACTATCAGGTTACTCTATTTATCTACAGTAAACTTTTTTACAATGTGAAATTTGTGATATTGAAAAATAAGACAGATTATGGGCTGCAAAAGGTAAGATAATGTGATGCTGGTAAGCAAATTGGACAATAATTTATTTGAAGTTATTTTATTACATACATGGTGGAATAGTTTTGGTGCGGACAAGTCGGTTCGGACACCATTCTTATTATAAAAAAAAAAAGAAATTACTGTTGCCACCGGGGGCAGATCTAGGTGGGTTTATCTGAATTTCATTGGTCGAAAAATGCAAGGTCAGATTATGATTATATGAGATTATATATTAAAATGAAATATGCACAGTTAGGAAAATTGATGGTCCAAGATAATAAAGGTATTTCAGAAATAAATATAAAGAAAATCATGACTCTTTTGGAATGAATAAGATCTTCCGATAGATATTATTCTCTGGTTTGTATCCCAAGTATGTAACAATCATGGTAGGGGGCGTTTCCATCTTTATTAATGTGCCTTGTGTCATGTACATTGTTCGAAATGCATAGATATTCGATTTTGGAATTTATCATTTATGTAATATTAGGAGTACGTAAAATTTACAAGTCTCTCACTTTGAAGCAACGATATTAGACTTGACAACATGCCTGAAGTTTTATATGGTTGAAGCTTTGAATTTCAATCGTATAAAGCTACAGACTTGCAAAAGTTTATGAAAGTCGTTATACATTAAATAAAGATGTCTTAATAATTTTGCAACTAGGGCCGGGTCCCATGAGGAATATGTTTGAAGACCTACTGGTGAAAAAGGAACAATTAGGAATTATGTCTGAAGTTTCAATGATATGAGACCATCACTTTCACATCCATCCTTTTTTATTTGTGAATAATATGGTGATTGATGCATCACAATATTATTAAGCAAAAATTACAGAAATATTTATATAATTTCATATAATTTTAATTTTTTTAATAAATTACAAAAATTCCTTTAAATGATACAAAATTGCAACACTTATTGATACAAATTACAATCTCTACTAATCCATGTATCATAGTTAATCTTAATGCTCCTATCTATTTGACATATATCACTGATTTTATTTTTTGGAAAAAGTTGATATTAATGAAATTAGCTCCAAAAAGTATGAAATTTGTGTAAGTTGCCCTATTATTAAACTTTCGTTAGTTTATATATTTTGATTTTGTGTGTTCAAATTATTTTCTCAATATAGAAAAGCAACTAAAACTTTTAGAGTCGAGTTTACATTCTTTCAATAAGTTTTTCATAGCTGTAATTATCAGATGGTACACATAACCTTGTTATTATTAATGAAATAAGCTCCAAAATTAAATAAAACATTTAACTTGAAAAAATGTACTATTTGCTAAGGTGTAGAATACTCCACTCTTTTGTTGCTTTCAAATTTGTGGTCTAAACTCTAAAATAAGTTATTGGTATTTTTGTATCTATAATTTTTTTTTATTAAGAGTAAAAAATTATGGGTATATTTTTTTTAAAGTTGAATTATTATTAATATGAAAATATTTTATTCTTCTTGAGACTGATTAAAAAGAAAAATAAGTAATATATCCAAAAACTCAAATTCAAAATTTAAAATGATAATAAAATTTGGATCTTAACCATTTCATTACAATTCACGTCGGACCCTTATATTAGTTCCTATTATATGCATTATAATAGTACTACTTCAGAAGTGGAGACGGAGCTAGAATTTTGTATATTTTTTGTCGAATTTAGTAAATTAATTAAATATTTTATTAAATATATATAAATTATTAATTAAAATCGAATACAAAATGTTAAACTGATGAAATACAAAATTCATATAATTCAATTATTGACTCCACCTCTATTTTTAAAAAAAATTTAAAAATATATATAAATCAAAGCCATGTCTTTTCATAGCCATTCTCTTCTTCCAAAAGAGAGCAAATTTTTTCTGTTAAAAAAATGCAGGCTTTAAATAAATAAAATCCATACATATATAAGTTTATAAAAGGAGCAATTAAAAGTAGTACTTCTTTTAAATTTTTGCAGACTACTTTTTCCTTTTCCGTTAATAACTCGATTTTCACGAAAGGATTCTAATAATTTATGCATAATTTTTTCTTCCTTATAAAAAATAAAAGATATTTTTAAAAAATTACTTTTTAAAAAATGTGATGTAGATAATTTATTTTAAATTAAATATTAATTTCTTTTTTTTTTTTAGTTGTTTAACATGTTTCAAAAGAAATATCTTTTCTCTTTTTGACAACTTTTGAGACTATAGGATTAATAAATATTTTGATATATTTTTAATTTAAGATCATAAAATTTAATTTTTTTGAAAAAATTTATATCAATAGATTAAAATAAAATAATATTAATTATTTATACAATTCAAATTTGTAATCTATGCAAAACCTATATGTGTTGTGTAGGTGACATTAAATTTGTAGAATAGCTATATTGATCTTAATCATATGGCACATGATGTTCACATCATTGCTCTTTTTTTCCCTCTCTATTTAATGCTATAAACCTTTAGGTATTGTTTTTTTTAAATTTTTCAAGGTATCTCTACGACCGATAGTCATGAGATTAATTCTCCGCTCCAACTGTCAGCGTGCTAAGTGATAGGGAACTAGCCATAGAGTTTTTTCTATTCACCAGAGGTGGGGATCGAACCCCCAACCTTTTACTTAAGAGATGAGATGCTAAACCACCACACCAACCCTGATAATAAGAGAGTTATTCTTGCATTAAAATTAAATGCATGTTATTATAATGATATCAGTAATAACTCCAAACTATTTTGTTATATTAATGAAGTGGAAAAGACAATAATATACATTACGATGAAGTGACTAGAATTTTTTCATGAAAATTTTATAATAATATGTAATATAAAATTAATCGAATATTAGTACAAATATCGAATAATAATTTTTTAAATAAAAAACAGTGAAGGGATGTGATAAGATGTATTGGGTTGTCCGACATTATCTGCCCCCACGCACACGGCACCTACCCCCGCCCCCCCAACCTCCAAAAATATTTATTTTAGTTATTTTGATTTATTTTTTTTATTTTAGTTATATTATATATTTAAAAAGAGAGAAATATGAAAAATACGTTTAAATTTGATGTAAATTATTGATATTCTTATAACACATCCCTCTGCTGACTATTTGAAATAATATACATTCTCGGTCTATTTCATGATATAGCAAATTGTCTTAAAATCTTATAGAAGTATGCGAATCTTAATAAAATATCTGAGAGAGTTAAGAATATTCTTAAAGTTAGAAAGATTATAGAAGTGTATATCACTTATGTTGCAAGATTAAGGGTGTATTTTTAAGTTAAAATAATCAAATAAATATTTTTAAAATTGTCCATAATTTAAGAATAAAATTAATTAATTCTCAATAACTTTAGAGCAATTTTCAATACCTCCCTCATTCAAGAATTAAAATTCAAATAAATTATTTATTATATATTTCATGCCTTTTAAATTATCAACTATTGTGATATACCTCCTCCATCCTAAATTATTTGTTTGAGATTTTTTATCTTCTTTAAGAAAATATTGCTCACTCCATTTCATAATAAGTGATTTTTTTAATTTATTTTTAAAAAATAATATAATTTTATATTTAATTATACTTTAATTTTGAAATATTTATTTTGTTCTTAATAAAATAATTTAACTAGTCAATTATCTATTACTTATTTTATACTATAAACATAAATTATATATTCCCTTCGTTCCATTTTGTATGACACCCTTTTCTTTTTGGTTCGTCTAAAAAAGAATGTCATCTTACTCAGATGAGAAATAATTTACCTTTAAAATTCCTCTTTTGCCCTTAATAAAATGATTTTCAGCCACACAAATATCTAAGAATAAACTCTTAATGAAATGATTCTCAGCCACACAAATATCTAAGAATAAATTCTTAATGAAATGATTCTCAACCACATAAATATCTAAGAATAAACCCTAATGAAATGATTCTCAGCTACATAAATATTTAAGAATAATTTTAGATTTCTTTTTTTCTTAAACATCGTATCAAGTCAAAGAGTGAATGAGACAAAGGGAGTATATATTTACAAATTTTATATCAATTTTCCCATTTTTTTCCCTCTCTCTTAATTAAAAGTACTGTTAAAAAGTGGTGGCTCAAGGATCAATGCCTTCTTCTTCTTCTTCTTTTTTCCAACTTTTTACATTTCACATTCCTCACAGTTGTGTTCTGTTCTTATTTATTACAATATGGAATTTTAGCTCCCCAAGGCCCTACACCTCTAATAAATACATCTTGTCATTTTTACCATATCTATTATTCTTTATGTTTAGATTGGTCCCTAAAATTAAAACTTCTATTGTCAATTTTGTCACTATCAAGATAATTATAATTAACTTACTTCCCTAGTTAACTATTGGGATTGGTGTATTTGACCTTCTCTATATATACATATATAGGGATTCTTGGGGCCCGAACGAGAACAGATTTCTAGATCAATTTGATTAAACTTTGAAATTAAATTTAATATTTAGATGATTGAGAAATATGCTAAAAAAAATTTTAAGTTGCAATCTTTCTTATATTAATATGATGAAAAAATAAATTTTAAAATATTAATAAAAATTCGTATAGTTTGATCTCGATAAGTAAAATATTGACAAGTAAAAGTGAATGGAGGAAGTATATATGTTTGGCACTAAGTTCAATGATAAGGATAAATTGATTTGAATGTGATTTATGCAGATATTAATTAATCAAAGATTATAAAATATATGTAGATTTTTATTATTGTGTTTATGGAATGGAGAAGTTAGTTTTGAGAAATCATCAATTTAAAGTTCAAATACATTAATTGATAAGTGTTATCTTAATATACAGTCGTCTTTGATATATGATTTTACCATTAAAAGTTAAATTTTTTTGTGAATCTGATCTAGTTGGGTTTTAAAGGGGGTATAACTAGTCGGATGATATATTTATTATGTATCATTTTATATGATATATTTTTCTTTTTTCATCTATCTAAAATAGAATTACATCTTTCTATATTTAAAATAATTTAATTTTAAGTTTTTCATTTATTCTTAATAAAATGAAATATTTAAGACTTGTTTTTAACCAACAACAACAATAACAACATACCCAGTAAAATTCCACAAGTGGGGTCTGGGGAGGGTAGGATGTACGCAGACCTTACCACTACCTAAGTAGAGAGGCTGTTTTTAACCATAATTCTTAATTTTTCTTTTTCAAACTCCATTCTAATTAACGTTCATCATATAAGTAGAAATGAAACAAGCATTTATCATGAATCAAATCGAGGTCTGTAACATAACAGTCATTGAGTTGGTACCCATTAGGCAGAACAAAATCAACAATAAAGAATGCATAATCTCAAATAAATCATATCAAAATATAAAAATATTTGAATATAACAAAAAATTAAAGAATAATACAAAATTTAAATACAACCAATAAACTCAATAACATATTGTCAAGGAGCATCCTTCAAAAATTGAGTATAACAATAGGACAATAAACCTTTTGATTTATATACTTCGAATCAACTCAAACAAATTGAAACATATGAAGTAATTAATTTAGGATTTGTTTTCCTCTTTATGGTTCTTGTTTGAGGGAGTTAGTTATAATTTTTAACATCTCAAGAGACCTTAATGTCAATATGAGAAATCTCAAGGGTTTAAAGTACAAATTCTATGTGACCTAAATATTATTTATTTACAAACCTTAAAAGTGTTGTAAGGAACCTATAAAGAATCTATCTATGTCAATAGTATCAAAAACAGAATCCACATGTATATAGCCAATCCAATCAAACATCAATATTTTGGTCGTACATTTTGCTATATTATTGTAATCTTGACCAAAGACCATGTGACCATAACCCCCCACCCCACCCCCACCCCCAACCCCTATTCACTAGATTTGAAAATGACTAGAGAAGAGATAGGTTTTCAAAAGATTTTTCTACTAATTGACAATATAATCTTTTTTCAAAATATATAATTAGGTATAGTTAGGCTCAAAAGTTTTTTACAAAAATTTGAGAATTAGTGTTTCGTCATATATGAGACTTGATTTTTTAGACGAGAATTTTTTTAAAATAACTTCTCTATCTTTATAAGGCAGTGGTATGGTTTACATACATTTTATCCTTTCAACACCTCGCTCGTGAAGTTCCACTGAATATGTTATTATTATTGTGATGTCTTTTGATCATATAACTTGATAAATACATTTGGTAAATATCTCAAGATTTCAAGGTTTATAAAGACCTAGTATTTGGAAACACAAGATAGTATTTGTAAAGTTTTACATATTTTAAAATTATTCCAAATTTTTATATTTTATCAAAAACACTCACCATTTATTTATTTATTTATTTATTTCAACTAATTTGCATTTGCATCTTTGGAAACAAAATTGAATCATAATTTGAGTGACAAGATTGAGAAAAATAAATAATTTATTTTTAATGGATTATTTTATAACGGAATCAATGACAAGTTTGAGTATGTGATTAATGTACTGATCATGCACATATTGTTATTTTATTGTTATTGATTGATATCAATTATGTTATAACGTTATTTTTAACAGAACATATTAACTATAAAATGATAATACAAACTTATAAATATTTTAATAATTTTTATAACTTACTGGTATAAATCATATTTTTCAAAATAGTCAAATTTTTTTGAAAAAATTTGAGGCCAAATGACATGATGAAACTTTACCAAAACTTCATCCAAAAAATTTTATCAACAATATTTGAAAATTTGAGGCAAATCGCTAACTTAGAATAGTTTTGCTTGAGATGAATATTCTGGTTCGTTTAGAAAATGTGATTTGGGGGACTATATGTGGAGCAATCCGGCATAAATTGATATCGACACCTCAGAATTTGGTAACCTCAGCTCCATTAACAACTACTTATGAATCCTTTTTCGGGTTACACCCATTATCTCAAGTTTTGGATCGAACTAATCCATTGACCCAAATAGTTCATGGGAGAAAATTAAGTTATTTAGGCCCTGGAGGATTGACAAGTCGCACTGCTAGTTTTCAGATACGAGATATCCATCCTAGTCACTGTGGACGTATTTACCCAATTGACACATCTGAAGGAATCAATATTGGACTTATTGGATCCTTAGCAATTTATGCGAGGATTAGTCGTTGGGGATTTATAGAAAACCCTTTTTATGAAATTTCTGAGAGGTCAACCAGGGTACGAATGCTTTATTTATCACCAGGTAGTGATGAATACTATATGATAGTGGCATAAAATTCTTTAGCCTTAAATTGGGATATTCAGGAAGAACTAATTAAATTTTTATAAATAGTGAAAATTCATATAGTTGATCTTAATTGATTGAATTATGGTGATTATTAGTATTAAGTATTAATTTTTGAATTATGAATTTTATTTAAACACTTCTAAGATACAACATATCTTACACTTTAATCAAGGACATAATAATTGACACTAACAACTCATAACATGTAAAGTTCTTGTAATTTTCAATAAAGCAAAGATGTTTTGTTATCAAATCTTTTAGGGGCTAGATGTCATCATGATTAGTGACAATTCACCATTTTCTATCAAAAGTTTCATATACCTATTTTAAATTATTTTAAAAAATATAAATGTTTTAAAAGGATTTATAAATATATTATCATGTAAAAAAACATTTTAAACATTCAATGCAATTTAATATGCTATAACATAAATTGCTTGATTCTTTTAATTTATCATTATCAATAACAACACCAATAATATTAATAGTGAGATTCCATAAGTAGGGGTGGGCGTTAGGTCGGTTCGGTTCGGTTACAAATTTCGATTTTATTTTTTGATTTTTGATTTTTGATTTAGTGAAAATATCAATCCAAACTAAACTAAAATAGTTCGATTTTTACAATTTCGGTTCGATTTATTTCAATTTGGTTTTTTCGGTTTAAAAAAATTAGTTTTAGTTGATTTTTTCGATTTGAACCAAATTATGCCCGGCCCTACTCATTAAGTTCTAAAGAAGGTGAATATATGTATACCGTACTCTTATTTTTGAGAATTATTTTATTAATATATTCCTTAATTATTATTTTTTTTAAAACTTTACAAGCTGTTTATAATTTTTAATAGAATTAACTATAAGAATAAAATAGAAAAAATAATTAAATTTATTTTATTTTATAAATTAACAAATAATTTAAAATAATTATTTTAATAATATGTGCAACTAATATAGGACAAAGACAATATATTACAATATATTACTTTCCATTTATTATAGGTTATTGATGGAGGTTTATCATTGATTATCTTGTGTGAATATTTCATATTGGGGTATGTCTTAGTAATTATTGTGATGAAGTTTCATGCTCAAATTTTGATATATAAAATTACTCGATATCTATATTTTTATAAAATAGAGATATTATTTTTTCTATTCAATAATAGTTATTTATTATTGATTTGACATATGAATTAAGAAGTGGTAAATACTAAAGATAATTTTATCAAATTATTTCTATTAAATATAAGTCATTTAAACATTGAAAAATGAATACTATTTTATAATAAAGGTAAAATAGAAATAAGATGACAAATTATCATTTTATTTTTATAAATTGAACAAGTATTATTGATCATTTTAGATGTTATTCTGTTTCTGTTATTTTCTTCTTTTTACTTGGGGCGGATATATTTGAGTTGAAAATCTTTCGAAAATAACATCTCTATCTTCACGAGTTAGTGGTAAGGTTTGCGCGCACTTTATCTTTCCCAGACATAGAAACAATCAAAATTAGGAGTTTGGGGGATTTTAAAGAAGAGAAAAATCGCAAAACGTATTTATTTTTAAACAAATACAGAGTCTACGAAAAAACTATTAGATTCATTCAAACCCATGAACCCTCACGTAGCTCCATCTTTATTCCCAGATCTCACTTTATGAAATTTCTTTGAGTATGTCATTATTATTGACAAATCTTATTAGACATCCTAAAACAAAAACAAATAAAAATGAATAAAAGGCGTCGCTCAAAAGATTAATCAAGATACAATAACATACTCAATAAAATTTTACAAGTAAAATTCAATAAAATAAAATATATGCAGACCTTATCACTAACTCATAGAGATATAGAAATTATTTTAAAAAAATTAATCGAAATACACGAAAGATATCTAATCCTTTTTCATTAAAGGCAATAAATAAAAGAAAGAACCTTCTTACAAGCCAAATAACCCCCAAATCCAAAAAAACAAAACCACTTTTCTTAGTATACCGTTTGATAGACATTTGACAAAAGCCAGACACTCAAAACAGCTGCTGCTCTGTCTCAGTACTCTGCTACATCTCTTACACTCTAACCCAAACAACCCCTTGACATCCAAACCACAAAATTCTCACTATTTATATCTTCTTTTTTACTCCATCCTACACACAATCTTTTCTTGAATTTTTCAAAAAAAAAAATCATTTTTATGGATATGGGGTTTGTAGTTGAGATGTGTTGCAACTCAAGATTGGTTTTTTTGTATAGGAAAAAGAAGTTGAGGAACATTTTCTTGAAATTCAAAGGTCAATTCTTGAATGAGAAGAAGAAGAACAAGTTGAGTTTCCACTATGATCCTTTGAGTTATGCACTTAACTTTGATAATGGCAACTTTGGGTTTTTTTGCTTGTAAAATTTTATCATCCTTTACCCCTCTCCCCCCCCCTCATACCCCTACCCCCACCCAAAAAAAATATAAGATTTTATCAAGAATTTTGATGTTTTTATAGATGGTTAGTTGTTGACTAGTTTAATGTTTCTCTAGCTTAGCTTTGAAAATGTTGTAAGGAGGACTAATCACAAGTTAAGGAAGTGTTTTGTATATTATTGTTTTTGTCTATTTTTAGTTTCATCTCGAGCAATGCAGTATAAGATAAGATTGCGTATAATAAATCATTATAATTGAACACTTTGGTGTATCAGACTTATCCTAATTTTATTTCAACTTAATGGTAGATTAATCTTTATTTTACTCTCTATTTTACTTCATTTTTCTAGAATTTTGATGTTTTTTTTATGACTAGCTAGGTTGATGACAAGTTTAAGTCATCACTTGACTTCAAAATGTTGTAAGGAGGGTTAATGACAAATTAAGGGAGTATTTTGTATATTAGTATTATTTTGTCTACTTCTAGTTTAATTTCAACCTAATGGTAGATTAATCTCTATTTTACTTTATTTTTCAAAAAAAATTGATGTTTTTTTATAACTAGCTAGAGATGACTTAAACTAGCTAGAGTCAAAATGTTGTTGTGGCGGGGGGGGGGGTTAATGACAAGTTAAGGAAGTGTTTTTTGATTTATTTTTAGTTTAACTTCAAGTTTAGTGCTAGATTAATCTTTATTAATTTGTTATGTGAGTTGGATATGTGAAGAAAGAAAATCATGCATTAGTGGTTCCTTTGCATAATTAATTATTTATAAGATTTTGTCAAGAATTGTGATGTTTTAATGACAAGTTAATGAAGTGCTTTGTATTTTTTTTTTTAAAAAATTCTACTATTTCTAGTTTAATTTCAACTTAATGGTAGATTAATCTTTATTACCTCTTTAGTCACTTGAGTTTAGTTATGTGGAAAAAACAAATCCATGTACACTAATGGCTTCTTTTCATAATTAATTCTCATATTACTAGATTTGTTCTATAATCTCAAAATCAATATATAAATATAAGATTTTTATATATATATTTATTTTCATATGAATTTGCATTTCATTTTTGGAGATTTGCCCTTCGTCGTGGATTTTATAGTTAATTGCAAGAAAAAAAAATTAGCAACATATTATAATTTTTGTCGTTAAATAGAAAAAAATTATTGTTTATCTTTAAAAAAATTATTAGCTACGAATTATTTTGGTGAGATATTAGTAACAAATTTCCTAACTAATTAATTATTTTCTTTAAAAAATCTCTTATGAAAAGGACAACATTTTCCGTTTTCACTTCAGAAATTGAGGTACTTTGATTAGTTAGCTATAAGAATAAAAGATGAAACAATTATTTTGTGTTTTTTTAAAAATAAAAAAAAAATATACTTGTATTTTGTCCTTTCTATATTTTGGAATCTTTCTAAGAAAAAGAAATTTGCCTTGTGGAAATATTTGAAGAATCTGATCCTTTTTGTTTACAAGATGGTCCAACTTTTCTTATAAAAACAAATAAATACATAAATAACAAAATAAATAAAAAGCTTATCCATCTTCCAATTCAAGCCAATAAACACATAAAATCCATCTTTAAAATAAAAAAATGGATATGTTAAATAAATAAATATATATATAACTTGGATAACATAAACATTGTTCATGTGTGTTTTGGAAACAACTGATAGTCGAAATATGTTATGATAAATAAATTCTTACATTTAATAGTTCAGATATAAAAT
>DF359520.1:76545-88950 GCA_000787875.1 Solanum virginianum
AGCTTCGTGTCTGCTATCAGGGCTGCATCATTACATGTAACCAACAAATCATCAACATACACCAATATTATCACTAGTCCATCACCCCTCTTCTTTTTGAACAAAGAATAATTCAGATGGCTTTGGGAATAGCCTGAGCTCAACAATGCCTCTGTCAACTTGGTATTCCACTGTCTGGAGGCTTGTTTGAGGCCATATAAGGATTTCACCAACTTGCACACCAGTTTCTGATTCTTTTCAGCAGAGTAGAACCCCTTAGGCAGCTCCATGTATACTTCCTCCAGTAGGTCTCCTTGTAGGAATGCATTGAACACATTCATTTGGAATATTTTCCAATTTTGAGTAGCAGCTAGTGCTACAATAGACCTAACTGTGGTCATTTTGACTACTGGAGAGAAGGTCTCTTGGTAGTCAATTCCCTCAGTCTGACTATAGCCCTTGGCTACTAGTCTGGCTTTGAATCTGTCTATTTTTCCATCAGTCTGTGTATTTGATCTTGAAGATCCATTTGCAGCCAACAATGTTCTTTCCCTTGGGTAGTTCAACTATTTTCCATGTGTCATTGTCTTCTAGTGCTTGTACTTGTTGTTGCATAGCATTGATCCACTTTTTGTCTTTCACTGCTTCTTCATATGTGTTGGGTTCAATCTCTGTAGAAAATGCAGATAAGTAGGCCTTATATCTATCAGTTACCTTGTCATAAGATACAAAGTTGCTCTGAGAATAACAGTTTGAGGATTGAGTCACATAATCCTTCATCATGAGTTTAGATATATTATTAATCATAAAATAGTTTTTAATTTAAATTTAATAAAAATTTTAATAAATCATATATTTGTTTATGTGTCCAGTTATTAATATAGTAGATAATTTAGTATATTAATAACTGGACACATAAACAAATACACTATGGCATAATTATTAAATACACTATGGCATAATTATTAAAACATAATTTGAAAATAAAAACAAATAATATTGATGACTTTGAATGAGAGAGAGAATAGCAAATAGCAAAAGTAGGTTTACATGGAACATAACTTATTCAAGAATCACGATTCATCAAAAAGAAACAACTAGAGACAAATCCTGGGCCGCTAGATTGCTATGGAAAATCTGGGATTTGCTAAAAAGGATCTATGTACAGATTTAGTACTATACTTCTTCCATCTCGTTTTAATTGTTTGGGACAACCTTCAAGAAAAAATTAATTATAAATGTTGTTTGACTTATATATTTTTTGTGAATAATTTTATTTTTATCTATATGTTTATCTCTTTAACTCTAGAATAATTAATGTTGAGAATACAATAATATATCCAGTAGAATCTCACAAGTAAGATTTGAGAAAGGTAAAATTAAAAAAAAACTCTGTTAATTTTTAAAATTAATAATAATTATTTATGTGTTTGGTGATACTATTTTGGAGAGGAAGAAAGATAACAAAATAGGAAAAGGTGTTGGATCTTTTGGTGCTAGAATTTACTTGTGGCATCATCAAATTTATCACTAAATGAAGAAGGTTTTTTTTAATAATTTAGTTGTAGCATCATCAAATTTAGTTGTTCATAGGTAGATTTTAAGCTTGAAAAATAATGATCACTAAATGAAGAAGAAGAACTTTTTTTTTAATGTCGGCTCTCATGCACGACTAGTAAATGTACCATGCTCTCTATGTCATGTGCAACAAAAATAAATATTAAAATGACATAACAAAATCTTATTTAGAGAATATGCTAACAATTAAATGAAAGGGAGTAATGTCATGTGGCACTGTTTTGTTTGGGAGTTATGAGGGACTTTAATAGGAGAGAGAAGAAAAGTAAAACGGAATATTTCTATTGGAAATAATTTACTATAAGAGAGGCCTACCAACTCATTAATGTGAAATGGTTCCCATTTTTTTTCCTTCAACTCATATAAGGCCTACCAACTCATATTATAATTGCCAAAAAGTGATTTCAATGGGTCCCACTGTTTTGTCATTAAATAATACGTATCTCGTTCTCTTTCCTTCCAAAAAATTTTCGCTTCTACTTTGGACTTATTAGGGAAGAAACTGCTGCGAAACATCGTATTAATAGTTTCTCTTTTATGTTTTTTTAGTGGAATGAAAAAAAAAATCTTATTTTATGTGATATATTTTTTTTAGTTTGTTACAAAAAGAATATTATTTTATTCTAATTGAAAATAATTTAGTTTTAAATTTTTTTTTTACACTTAATGAAATAAATCTCAATCACACAAATTTCTCAGAATGATTTTACACTACAAGCTTTAAAAGTCTTACTTTTTTTCTTAAAATCATGTCAAAGTAAAGGGTGTCACATTTTGTAATTAACTAATTACAACTTTTGCAAGTTTATAAATATAGTATTCGTACTCTATCTGTTTTTTATTAATACAAATTCATATTTTCATTCTTATCGAGTAAATTAAAAATTTAACCGTTAAGAGCTTAAAATCAAAAAAAATTATTTTTTTAATTTCTTATTGGTTTAGTATATTTAAAATCGAAAAGCGATAAACCGAATCGATAATGAATAAAATCGAATCGAATCGATCGATGTACACCCTTCTTCTTAATAGCAATATTATTTATTTTCTTTTTAAACACTTTTCTTCTAATAAAAATATTGTAATCATAATTAATTTTTCATAAATTTATCATTTTTTAGTAATCTCATTAATGATTTCATTACTTGTTCATTATATTAAAAATGAAAATAATCTAAAATACATTTGAACTATTGATTATAATTTTTTCTCACTCTCCCAATAGTTTAGATATAAAACTTTAAAAAAAAAGGATAATTCATGTATTTTTTTTTATACTTATCTGATTTTATATAATCATATTGATACAAAAAAATATATAAAATATAGTACTTTTAGTATAGTTTTTGAATATCAAATTTTAAATTTTAAAATGTTGAATTATTCTAATATAATTTAACTTTGAAAATTAAAATTAACTTTTATAATATAAAACAAGACAATTATTAAAAATGAAGAGAGTATAATTTATTATCTTAAATAAAGAAGAGAGAAAAAATATTTATTTATATACCCTCCTCTTTTTTTCATTTTAAAATAAAAAATAGTAAGAGGATAACTGCCAACAAGGAAAGAACCAAAAAAGTAGAAAAGGAAGCAGTATTTATGCGGGAAAATTTACATAGATATATTATATTAAAAAGAAATGTTTATTATTTATAGTAATTACTATATTTTTCACTGAACACTTATAATATAATTTTAAAAATTCATACTTATAAAAGAATAAAACATATATAATATTAATTTTATTTATGGATAACATATTTATCACACACTTATAATGTATCGTGTCAATTTATAAAATATATTTTAAAACACTTATAATATATTTATATTGTATATATAATTCACTTTTAATACAAGTAAAAATTTATCATAATATTATTATATATTACTATAAATAATAATAAATAATATATATCGCTAAAATTACTATTATTCTTTAAAAAGTATTCACTCAAGTAATTTTTTATTCACTTAGCACAAGCCCTAAAACCAGTGAAATAATTTATTAAATGAGTGGTCTATATTATATTTATATGAATTCCTTTTTAATTTCTACATGACATACAGGCCCATACATGGTAATATCCTCTTTGATACACTATTAAGGAAAAGGGTCAAGCATATCGCTCTAAAGTCGTTACTAGAAATGGGAAGAAAATATACAAGGTGCAAATATATCTTTCAACTAACAAATGGTGCAAATTTGGAATGGTATTTTGGGAGGAGGGATGGTGAACCAATTTGGAATTTTCTGAGGAGGATGAACATGATTGTTTATCCAATGGAAGAGATGCTTGGTCTTACTGTCTAATTTTGGTTTAACTTTACTTGACCCCTATTGATTTGTGACAGAAATTAAGAAGTAGTAAATCATGGGATAATTTTATCAAAGTACACTTTGCACATGTCTTGAAAAATGTAATGAAAAATGACTATAATTAATGATAAAGATAAATTAGTAACTAAATATAAAATTATCTCTTAATTTTATAAAGTGAACAAACATTGTTGGACATCTCAAAATACTATACCGACCAAGTGAAGAGGGAGAGGGAGTAAAAAGAAAACAAAAGTTTCTACTTTCTGTGTGTGTTTACTTAATTAGTACTATGATTATGGATGTTAATTGTTTTTTGAAAATATATGGATGTTAATTGAATATATGGATGTTAATTGTTGTTGTAATATTAAGTGGCAATACAGTTATACTTCTTTCTTAAAATTTTATGTGTTTGAATAATATAAAGTATTTTTACTTGTACATGTAATATTTTTTAATAAATTATTTAATCATAACAAGTTATATAAATTTGTCCCAAAACACTCCAATAAAGTCTAGTACTTATGTTAAACTTTGCTTTTTATTTAAAGAATTCAAATTTAATATATAAACGAAAATAAAAAAAATCTTATAATTTTTTTACCTCTCCGCACCCGTGCTGTCACCTACAACTTCACAAACGACTGTTACCATCAATTTTAATAATTTATCAAAATTTAAAATATTATTTATCTAGAAACAAAGAAAATATAATTTCAAGGACTAACAAAGAAATTCCATCGGTTAGATGGAAAACCAACGTTTCTTTATATTTTGATACTTAATATTGACAAAAAGTGGATTTTAATTGATTAATGGTCCCACTTTTTTGTCATTAAATAATACGTACCTTATGAAGTGCTGTTTGACTTATATATTTCTTATGAATAATTTTATTTTTATTTATATATTTGTCTTTTAACTCTAGAATATTTAATGTTGAGAACATAATAATATATCTAGTGGAGCCTCACAAGTGAAGTTTGAGAAAGGTAAAATGTACGTAAACTTTATTACTACCTCACAAAAATAAGATTTAATAAAATAATTCTCTCTTAATTTTTAAAATTAATAATGTGTTTGGTGATACTATTTTGGAGAGGAAGAAGGATAACAAAATAGGAAAAGGTGTTGGATCTTTTGGTGCTAGAATTTACTTGTTCGCTTGTGGCATCATTAAATTTAGATTTTAAGCTTAAAAAGGATTAATATATGGTAAAATTTAGTTGTAGCATCATCAAATTTAGTTGTTCATAGGTAGATTTTAAGCTTGAAAAATAATGATCACTAAATGAAGAAGAAGAACTTTTTTTTTAATGTCGGCTCTCATGCACGACTAGTAAATGTACCATGCTCTCTATGTCATGGACAACCTCATTAGTTTTTAAAATTAATTTAGATCAAAATGGGTTCATACACTATGCAGTCGAAAATATATATTTTTTTAAAAATAAATATCATAATTTACAAATTATACATTTTGCTAACAGTGAAAAAAAAAATAATACTCTATCCTGATCAAATTATGATAAAAAGCATTAATATATGGTATAATTTGTGACTTTATTGTAAAGTTAGTTCAATTGTTTGATGAATAATGTCAGAGGCAAAGCTAATATACAAATTATGAATTCAGTCGACTTTAATAATTTTAATTAAAATTTTATATTTATCTAGAAAAATTGACCATATATATATAAATTATGAATTTGATATTATCAAATGAATCAAAATCTTGGATCATAAACGCCTGTGGTATAAAGTAGCAAGGAATATTTCTTTTTTCAATAGTCTCGCCATTAATTAATTAATTAAGAATTGTAAGTCTTTTAGGTATCATCAACAATTTCTATGAAAGTTCATAGCACCACACATGACTGAATCCCTAAATAAAAGTGGAGCACTATATGTTTAATTACTTGCTCCATTTCAATTCTGAATTTAAGTGAATAAAGTTTAAAAAATATAAAAAAATATTGCAATCTTCAAAATCATTCTTAAAACCAATAAATATTTTAAATAGAAAATTATACCTTCGTGATCAAATAAGTACGATTTAATTGTTGAGATATATATTATTAACTATAGAATATATTATTATTAATCATGAGTTTAGATATATTATTACTTATAGAATAGTTTTTAATTTAAATTTAATAAAAATTTTAATAACCCTATTTGCTACAGGCCACCTCAAATAGAAACATGGCCAAATACACCTTAATCCTGTTTGGATTTTTTTATCATTTATTAAAGTATTTTCTTTAGAGAAAACTATTTTTTCACTTTTTTCCTCAAATTGAAACATGAAGTACTAAAATATAAAAGAATTCTAAAACTATAAATTAAACTCTCAAGTAAACAAATTTGATTAAGTTCGAATAGTGCTCCTTTATTTTATTTCTAAGAATAGTAAAATTCTAAATAATATCGTATTAAATCTATATTTTTGTTTGATATATAAAATTCTAAATATGGCGTAAACTAGAGAAACAATTGGCCAATGGATGATAACTGTTTGTACAGTTTGTCCGTACATTAGATACTTGAAATTACATTAATTTTAACTTTCTCCTCATCTTTCTATTTTTTGACTTAAAATAATGTTTGAAATTTTTTTATAGTTATTTTTTTATTTATTAAAGTTTTATATTTTAAGATATAAATTATATTATTTACAAAGTTATATTTATAGTTTTGTAAAAGATAATAGTATAATTATGATTAATTATAATTTAAATATGTACTGAATTGCTACTTTGGTAATAAAATGTTAGTTTAATTAAAAAAAATAATTATGATTTAAGTTATATCCTTAAATATTCTCTTAATATGTATTTTATCTCATAAATTCAGTTAATATTGCATGGAGGAAGTATTGAATATTTTTTTTGTCTCTGCCTACTGGTAAAACAAATGAGGACCCAATAACACTATACTAAATACTCCATTAATTTACTTGTTTTTTTAAAATTATATTTTAAGATGAATGTCTTCTTGTTCATCTTTTAGCAATTTTTTAATTTTAATTTTTCACATGGCTTTTTCAAGAAGATTTTTTTAATTTTAATTTTTCACGACACATTAGATTAAAGAAAATTTTATATATTTGAAATCAAAATAAGACAAATAAATTTAAATGAAAGGGATAACGAATCATTATCCACTATTTCCTTTGTCGCATTTTACTTGACATACTTGACATGTATTTAAGCAAAAAAGGAAGACTTTTGATTTTGTAGTCCAAAATAATTTTTAGATATTTGTGTGTCTGAAAATTATTTCATCAAGGATAAAAGAGGAATTTTAAAACTAAATTATTTTTTAAGATAATATTACTTTTAAGACGAATTAAAAAAATATATTATATAAAATGAGATAGAGGGATATAATAAATTTAAGAATGATAATTCATAATTGGCAAAAATATGGTATACGGTTCCTCATAAAATGTAAAAAAATCCCTTTCAAAGCATGGGTTTGGACCTACTAAGAGGCGGAATATACTAAAGCTGCAACTCTGTTGCTAAACAGAGCACTGCTCGCCAACGACTTAGGTCGCTTTATCATAAATTCCTGAATTATTTAAATAAATTAATAATATTATAACATCTTCAGTATAACTTTACAGATGAATCATAGAAAGGGTGGCGTATATGCACCTCTTTTATCTTTGTCTCATTGAAGTAGAATTAATAACACACACGTATATATTTTATAATTTGTGATTCGGCTTGTAATAATATATTACTTACAAAAGCCTTTCAAATGATTGGGGGATTTGTGTTGCACCTAAATTTTGCAGTGACAAAATCTAAGCGCACATGAGTTGAGTCAGCCCATTATCTTAATATTATACATTGTACTCCTTGTTTTTGGATATCTGAATTTGTTGATAGTTTATTTTAGAATATTATTTTCAAATACGAAAAATAAACTTTATTCATATTCTATTCGTTTCATTTTATATGACACAATTTAATTTGATAAAGTATTAAAGAAATAAATAAATACTTTTGAAGTTTGTTACAGAATTATTGAAGTATTAGCTTATCAATTCGATTATTAGTTTAACCACTGAAATTTGAAATACAAAAAAAAATCATTAAAACACATTTAGAAGAGGCAACAAATTGTATTTTGCTCAAAAATAAATATTGATACCATGTAAAAAAATTGATAGTTTTATAAATATAATTTACTATTAAACAATCAAATCAGTTAAAATAAATTATGAAAATAAATCTTGAATTAATTCAAGATTCGATCCCGTCCACGCTCAAGCCCCAAGTCTAAGTCCAAGTCATTTAGATGTATGAGAACAACTTTAAGGAGCTATGTAATGTTAGATTACACAATTAATAGTTTTAAGTTGTGTAAAATAAGATTTATCTAATTAAGTCACTTGTAAAACACATTAATTATGAATTAGATGAGAAGATGACTAAAAAGTAATACCGTAATATCTTAATCGTTGAGTGGGTCTTTGATGTCTTTATCAACAAAACCCTCACAGAACCACTAAAGGGAGCGCGTATTTTTTAATCAACATCACATATACAACCATGTCACAACTCTTACAAAATCATTCTAAATGACTTAGCATAAAGAAATAAGACTAATTTATACATGGGAAAACATATTTCATAATGAATCACAAGTTCCCCAATCACTTGAAAGACTTTAGCAAGTAGGATACTAACAAATTGCAAAATATCCACATGCTTAATAGAAAAGTAGTTATTAATTCTAACAGGTATGATTAATTATACAATATTTTTATCTTCACGAGATAAAAATAAAAATGTACCACCCTCACTATGTTTCATCCGTAGAGTTACACCGGAGCCGTTATTATTGCTGTTGGTTTGTTTAAATACTTGAGGAATTTACGATAAAGCAACTGAGTTGCTGAGTAGAAAATTGGGTAAAGAAGAGATGAATAAGATGCCAAAGTCAAACACTTATCACTAACAAAGTACACCGACGTCTAATGTGACGCCCAAAATGCAATATTTGTGGAATTGTGAAGGTGACATCATTTGCGCTTTTCACCATTCGTGATTATTTTTATTCTTTGTGTGGCAAGAATCTTATGAATCATGTGACCCCAAAGATCCCTTCATTCCACTTTTGATGACCTCAGTTTCATTTTAGGGGTAGTTATATTAAAAAACTGGGAAAAGGCTCCTCAATATTTATAATCTATGAAAAAAAATTTATAACTAACTCTTCTGAGATGACTTGACTTATTATGAATAAGTCTAATCAATAAAAAAATGTTATATGACTTTTTAAAGAATTAAAGTTGACTTGACTATTTTTATTAAATTAAGAGGTATGTTTAAATTTAAAAATAAAATTTGGAGGTATTTTTAGGCCCAAAAACGAAAGGGAATATTTATGAATATTTGTTCAGAGGTTAGCCGTTAGAGATATTTATAAGCCTAAAAATAAATCCTAAAGCTATTTTTAGACTCAAAGGTGGAAGGGGGATATTTGTGAGTCTTTTTCCTTAAAAATATAATTATTTTATTTGTCTTATTTTATGTGATTTTTTTTTATCCATCTCAAAATAAATATTATCTTACTTTAATTGAAGATAATTTAACTTAGCAAGATAAGTTACCAATTTATATTTAAAGGATTTATTTGAAATTGAATAATATTATAAGATGAGAGTGTTGAAAATTGGTACCATGAAGTCTCTATACTACTGTTTGAGATGGTACCATGACAGGCCATGACTACCAAGAATCAAGTATCAAGCTAAAGAAAATAATCATCCTCCGAATGCATGGGAGGACTCACCACTATCAAGAATCTGGAAAGCTCTGAACCTCAATGATCGGGCTACTGAAGTCCTTTGTCTACAGAATTCTACATCATTGATCGCTGAAATCCTCTGTCTACAGAATTTACATCATAAAATGATGCAGCGCCAAAGGGGCGTTAGTACGTGAAATGTACTGTATGTAAAACGGGCTAAAGTAAAGGGAACAATATAACAAGCACTCATCCATCACTCATCCTCACCTCAAAGTAAAAGACAGGACTCTATCACCTCATTATCCATCAAAACATCAAACAATCACCTCACATCGGAGTACTATCATCATGAAATCTATTTGGGAGTTTCTATAATCGACAACCACCAACTATAAGCAGATAGTGATACAACGAAGAGATATCGTTGTCACATCTATCCAGTACCTTACTGGGGTAAAGGACGAGTCTATCGGGGATCCCAAAGAAGTCTGTAAGGTCCTCTGCGGGACAAAGGAAACATCCGCTTTCACGGTTCAACCCTCTCCTACGATGGCCACATAGTTAATTAGTTTGAGTGGGACTCACTCTTACCCATTTCGATTCTAAATACTCGTCTCATGACTCAATATGCTCATAAGTCTTTCAATACCTCAAGAATTTCCATCATTCAACCCCTACATGCAAGAACATTCATTTCATCTCATCATCTATCAACTCAAAGGGCAAGACTATCCTTTCAAGTTAAGAATAACCATTAGTCCAACTCTATCAACACCACTTCCACCTATTTCGGTCATTAATACACTCACCTCAGAACTCAAACTCAGTCAACCATCACATTCAGATAATCAAGGCTCTAGACATCCCCCTAAGTTTATTATTCAAGTCTTTACAGAGAGAATTTATAAGAGTCAAATCATAATTTCATAATAATGCATATATACAGTAAACTTTAAACATGGTGATCATCAATTTAAGATATGAAATATAATTTAAAGATAATATTCAAGAGATAGAGATAATATGCAAGAAATTCTCAAGAAATCACTATTCAAGACTCTAAAGTATCAATTTACATCCTGACTTTACATTGGGGCACATGGAAGAACAATTACATGCTTTTGTGTATCCTTTACATACCTGGGATGAAGAATCTTCAAGTTTCTTCGAAGAATTCGGGACCTCTCTGAAAATCCTCACTCTTTCTCTCCTTCTTCTCTCTCAGAACTTGCGTAAAAATACTTAGAAAAATGTGATTTTGAAATTCTTTCGTATGAAATACGCTTTAAAATACATTTTGAGGGTATTAAAATATATTGAGAAGGACAAAATTGTCCTTCCTGAAATAAAAGAAAAAAATAATTTTTTGGGACACAGGTGCGTGTCACGGAGGGGCTGCGCACTAGTGTTTTTGGTGAAATATTTTCAAAAAGTCCAATTCCTGTCGAAAATCAACAACTAAAGAAAATACCAAGTGTAACTCCGCGTCCCTGGCACGTCGCGGATGGGCGCGGAGAAGCCACTGTTTTTGCACTTCGAGTGCAATTTCGTAATTCAACCCAATTTGTTTTAAATCGGGTCGAGACCATTCTCTGATTCAATTTTTCGCCCTAATTGCAAATCTGGTCTTGGATTTTCCATCAGAGCTTTGGAAGATGTGCGCACACATAATATTTTAGGAGCGTTTTGATAATTTTACGGGATGTTACATTAATACCAACACCAACAATAGAATAATAAAACAAAGAAGAAGAACTACAATAAGGAGGAGGAGAAGGAGGGAGAGAAACGAACGGATAGATGAGAAAATGAAGAGGCTTATTTTAATTTCTTTTTAGAAATTAAATTTTCATAAAAATTTGGTTTAAAATGTAAAAATAAAAACTTAAGGATTTATTTTTAAAATACCACTTATTATGAGTTTGAGTTATTTATATAATTTTAAACAACAACAACAACAACATACCTAGTGAAATCTCACAAGTGGGGTCTGGGGAGGGTAGAATGTACGCAGACCTTACCACTACCGAAGTAGAGAGACTGTTTCCTGAAAACCCTCATCTCAAAACCCATACGCAGAACGAAGTAGATATGATCAAAAGTAAAAGTAAGAAGTAAAAGTAAAAGTAAAAGAAAGCACATTACAATACGAAGGTATAATATAATTAACACATAAACAAAAAATACTGACAATTACGTGCTAGAAAGAAAACACTACTACTCAACCCTATAGGCCTTCTGACTGCCTAACCCTACTAACAAATTATCCTACTATCCTAATTTGCGACCTCCACTTTTTCCTATCTAGGGTCATGTCCTCCGCGAGATTAAGTTTCGCCATATCCTATCTAATCACCTCCCCCCAGTACTTCTTTGGTCTACCTCTACCCCTCTGAGTACCACCTAAAACTAAACTCTCGCACCTCCTAACAGGAGCATCGAAACTCCTTCTCTGCACGTGACCAAACCATCGCAATCTCGCTTCCTTCATCTTCTCCGCCACAGGGGTCAACCCTAGTTTCTCTCGAATGACCTCATTCCTAACCTTGTCGCTCCTGCTATGACCACACATCCATCTCAACATCTTCATCTCTGCAACGTGTATCTTCTGGACATGTGCATTTTTTATAGGCCAACACTCCGTCCCATAGAGCAAAGATGATCTAACCACCAATCTGTAAAACTTACCTTTGAGTTTAAGTGGTATCTTCTTATCACATAAAACTCCAGAAGCCAGTCTCCATTTGGTC
>DF359520.1:89005-107462 GCA_000787875.1 Solanum virginianum
GCCTAGATACTTAAAGCTTTCCCTTGTGGGGATGGGTTGAGCGGCAAGCCTTACATCACAGTTTGCTTCATCCCTTTCAACACTAAATTTGCACTCCAATTATTCTGTTTTGGTCCTACTCAACTTGAATCCTTTGGATTCCAATGCGTATCTCTAGGCCTCCAACCTATCGTTAACATTAAATTTATATAATTTTAAAAAGTTTTAAAAAATTTAAAATTATACTTTGCACCCCAAAAGAAAAAATGACTTTGCTACACAATCCAACTTGTACAATTTTATGGATACACAATCCTTGTACGAGGAACTAAGCAACACGACTTGTTCCCTCATAAAAATTTGGGTTAAAATGTGAAAATAAAAACTTAAAGGATATATTTTTAAAAAATTACTTATTATGAATTTGGTGGTTATTTATATAATTTTTTTAAAAAAATTAAAATTTTTAAATATAATTTCGCACCCCCAAAGAAAAATTGACTTGGCTACACAATCCTACTAACCCAAACCCATAATAAGTGATTTTTTAAAAGTAGATCCTTAAGATTTTATTTTTACATTTTAACAAAAACATTATGAGGGAACAAGTAGGGTTGACGAAATTGACCAAATTTGGAAAAATCGACTTAACTTTGAACAGATTGACTAGCTTTAAAAAATGATCAACACTTGAACCATTTTTTGAAAGAATTTTACCAAAGTTTAGAAGTAATTCTAACACTAAGAAAATCATAAAAATGCAAATTAACATAAATGAAGACATGTTGGGGAAATAATTAGATTGATAAACAAATAATAATACAAATAAATGTTAATATAGTATCAGATAATAACACATACTATAAATAAATAATAAACTCAAAAAGAAATTAACTAGTAATTGGGCTAGGCAGGCCTAATTCAAACACCTGTCCTAATTCTAAAACTAATTGGGCCTGCTTAACCCACTGGCTTCTTGCTGCTGCTTTTGGGCTTTTGGCCCTATTCCCTGATGTATACACTTGGTGTATATACACTGTATATCAGTGTATAAAACCGATTTTATGTCTACAAGACCTGTATTTCAGCTTGTTTTCCTGTATATTGGGCTGACTCGAGAGGGAAGTTGGACTTCCATGGCCCAACAAGGTGCAAACGATGGGAGAGGAGCCCATTTAGGACTCCAAAATGAATAACATGTAAAAGAAGGGAAGGAATTACTACTCATAATGAAATAAGCACAGTAGCATAAAATGACTGAATAATTCGACTAGAGCATTTTAATTGTTTCTATTTTTAAACAATTGGAGCAAATGATGATTTTTCTTATCATAAGGAAAAACTGAAAGCAAGTCACACATTTTCAATAATATAAGTTCACAGGAGCATGAGATGCATTGTCTTGAAATTAACAAGTCAATATACGTTGCATTGGCCAATAACCAAACCGACATTTAGATAAACAGAAAATTCAACCTAGGCGAGCCCAAAATAAAACACTGTCTAATATTCCGAACCCATACATCCTCAACCAAACACCTTCAACTAAACAATGGACAATATAACACACATCCCAATAACAGAACACAAGCTATTACTAGGTTGATAAATTGCTTCACCTACACAGTACCAACTCTAAACAACACAAACCAGACCAAAATAGTTTAAATACGATGACAGAGACAATATCCAAACTAAATAGGGTGTTAATATCATTCAAATAGCCATATTTTCTGCAATAAATAAGAAAATGACCAAAATCCTGCCTTAGAAACGATTTACAGGAACAAGAGTGGGCTGCTGGCTTTCCAACTATCCTTATGCAACTAAAGTCGATATTAACATCAAAGTAACAGCCAACAATCGACACTTTAAATGAGTGAGAAATCATGACAGAAGACTGTAAACATAGACTCAGATTAGGAGCTGAAAGATTCATTAATGTCATTCAAACTAAACGAAACAGATGCCCACTATATGGCTTCATGAGATTGAACCAGTATTGACGAAATCTATATGAATGATACCCAAAGAAAATGACGAGGTAGTGACATTTTACAGACAGTAAAGAAACAAACAACCACTATACTTAATACCAGACGATTTATCAATAGCAAATATGGCTAGAAAAAGACTGAAAAGAAATGATAAATAACAGATCAAGACCCCCACATGATAGACATCAACAGAACTGAAGCAAAGGTGCAACACAAGAATGGACGTGAACTCAACCAGGAAGCAGGGGTTCAAGAATAAACGCTAAAGGGCTGATTTACACAATTTTGTTCAAAGCCAGACAAAGGTAAGTAACGAAAGAAGAATCCTGTAGCTATAGTCTCTCAAGAAACAAACCAGAAAAGAAATAATCATGATGTAGCAACATTACCGAACAATGAATGCATTTTCAAGTATGGAAGGCCTTAAACAGGGAAAGTAACAGATTTTAAACGAGAAATCAACAGAAAATATATTTACCAACTCAACCTCAGTCAATGTATAGTAACTTATGGGCATATTCCTTGATTTAGACTTAAAGGACTAAAGATGGAACTGAAATACAGGACTAACAGGAAACTTCAAGTAGTAACCAAAATGCACATTTTTATTCACACTTAAAAGGATAACAACCAACTGAATCAAGACGTGACTCTAATTACTCCAAACACGACTCGACGACCTTGGAAATCACCTTAATGACTAATACAAGAACAACACAGTAACCACACTTGATACCAAGATACATAGATTGTTCATGAAAAACGAATACAGCTAGAAGAAATAAAATCATGTTTTCTTTGTTTTTAATAATTCCTAATGCAATAGGTATAGTAGTGCATTCAAACAGGTAAAATCTGACTCAAACATATAGAAAGATTTATTACTAAATGCAACCAGCTAATGCGAACCGTTCAGAGGCGTTAAGCAGGAAAGAGATGAACGAACAAAAATGAGTTAATCAAACGTCCAACTCGTGTTGCGTGGACAAGCGAAACACACATTATCCTGGTCATATTTTGGTAACATACTAACATTCAAGGCACATTTTAGTCATATAGAGAGTGTCTCATCATTTTCAACAACCAGAATCACATTCTTTGAACGACTAAACCAAACACAGAGCAGAAAAGAAAGAATAAGACAAGAGTGTTACCTCTTGGAGAGCAGCGAACTGAGACGACGAACTTGAAGGAGAGCTCTTCACCACAACAAAACGTGTGCACGATTTCTTCGACCCTGAAACCTTAACGTTCGGGTTTTGAGTCCTTCGAATCGACGAACTTTCTTAAAAACGAGTAGTGCAAAGAAACAGGAGCTTTCTCGATGTAAGTTTTTGGGGGAAATGACGGCTGTGAGATTTTTCCAGGGTTTTCAGGATGACAAAAAAAGACTCTTGAGATTTCAAGTTTTCTAGAGTTTTCAGAGATAAAAAAAATGGCCCCCTTCAAAATTGGGAAAAGGAAATATATATAGGGATTTCTAGGGTCCCAAAATAGGGCGGAAATTGGGGTTATTTCAAATTTCAAATCCGAAATTTCCCCGAATTATATCCTGTTTTCGAATCCAGAATATCCTAAACGATTCCTCAATCCATTGGGGAAGGGCGAGGTGGCCGGTTCGATTGGTTAGAAGGGGATGAGGGATGATGACATGTATGCACGAATTGGTTAGAGGAAACGTTGGAGGATGACATGGATTTGGTGTTACTGGGTTGTGTTGGCTGGTTTTGTTCTTTGAGAAAATGAAGAAGAAGAAGAAGAAGAAGAAGAAGAAGAAGAAGAAGAAGAAGAAGGTCGGGGAGAGAGTGTACGCGTGTGAGGAGGAAAGAGAGAATAAAAGAGTATTTTGGGGGCGCGTGGCCCCCATGCACACGTGTATGCAATGCATATGTATGATATGTATGCGTAGGCTGAAATAGAGGGATTTGGGCCGGGTTCTTTCTTGTGTTTGGGTCAAGATTTGGTCCAAAATTAATTAAATTGGGTCAAAAGAAAGATTGAAAAATGAGTTCACAGGGTAAGGGTTTTTGATTTAAAACTTGGTCAATTTGATTGTAATTTTGATCAATTAAAAATAATTAAATTAAATTTGATTGACTAATTTGACTACATGACAAATTGATAGAAATTAATTAAAGAGTTTTTAATATTATCATCCTGAAATAATCAAATTAATTACAAAATAATAATTCTTGAAATAAAAAAAACCTTTATTTGAAAAATATTTTCTGCATTTTGAAAATCAATTATTTCAAGTTGTCAAAATTAAAAGCTCTGTAACTTACTAGTATTGTGAAGGATAAAAATTGAAGGTCAACAATGGGTTTGAGTTATTTATATAATTTTAAAAAATTTGAAAATTATATCAACACTATTTATTCCCTCATAAAAATTTGACTTAAAATGTAAAAATAAATACTTAAGGATCTATTTTTAAAAAATCACTTATTATGGGTTTTGGGTTTTTAATTAAAATTATTAAAGTTGATTAATCCATAATTTATATATTAGCTTTGCCTCTAATACTATTCATCAAACAATTGAACTGGCTTTATGATAAAGTCACAAATTGCGTCGTATATTATTTCCTTTTATCATGCTTTGACCAACATTCGTTATTTAATCTTTCTTTTTTATTTTCACTGTTTGAATAAGTTATATTTATTATTTTTATTTTCTTTTTAAACGTACTTACTTTTTTCATTTAATTTTGAAATTATATTTGCCTTTATACTCTCTCTTAATATAACCTTATGACATAAAATCTCATATTTTCAATATATTTGCCCATATGTGGCGCCTAAGCAACACTTTTTTTCTCTAATTAAATCTAAAAATCTATTTAAAGTCTTTAAACCCGTCTAAAAAATCCACTAAAAAATTAAATGGTGGATGCTATTTGATCACTCAAATATTATCCAATAAATTAAAATTTATTTTTTGTTTTATAATAAAAAAGTTACTCAACAATTGTAACTTCACCTAAAAGTCACTCACTCAATTCAAACAATATTTTGCAATAGATATTTGATATAATATTTTCTTAAAAAATAACACGTAGCCGCTTTCTATGACTTTGTGTTTTTAGCTACAGTTTTGGCCACTCAACCATAACATGAAGATCCGACAGTCTTAGGTGAGAGAATTAATTTTAGCAAGTGTTTAATCTGTTATATATTTTTTATTAAAAATTTATACTAATTATATTATAATTTTATAATGTTCGTATATATTTTATTTTTGAATTTAATTTATAGGACTACATTTAGTATATTATAATTATTCAATTTATTATATAAAGTTTAGTTGTATGCTCTCAAACTTACTGAGACAACCTTAAATATGCACTAGTACAAGAAATGAAAACTACACAATTTTCATAATCAATATAAATTATATATAAATCTTGTGTCATAATCATACCAAAGACTTATTCAATTTTCATCTTAGTTGTGAACAAATAACTTTATACTTATAAAAAATAATAATTTAATCACTAAATTATCTACTATATAAATAAATAGACATATAAACAAATATGTGATCTATTAATTTTTTTTATTAAAATTGAACAAAAAACTATTCTTTAATATTAATTATATATCGAAACTCACATTTAATAGTATATATTTTCATAGTTAGTAATATATATCTTAACAATGAAATCACACTTACCTTACCTAAAAGACTTCTTTTTTAAAAATAAAAATATGATACCTCAATTATCCAAAATATCCAAAATACCCTCAACTGCCCCTATATATACCCCCTCTGCTAGTTCATCCATTTCATCTCTCCCCTTGTATTTCTTCTCTTAGCTTAGCTTCAATTGTTCAAATGGCCAGTAATTCAAGAATTGGCCTATTTTTGTTCCAAGCATATTCCACTTTCATGGCTGCACAATCCTACATTTTCTACATGTACGAGGAACAGATCACCACTACTTGTTCCCTCACAATTCTTGGATTCTTCTTCACAATTATCCTCAGTTTTCTTCAGCTAAAATATCAAGGCAATAACAACACCGATCCTTCAGCCTCTGTTCTCTTTCCGGACCCTGTTTCCCCTGTTGTGTTTTCCCTCTGTTTTCTGATATTGGGAGGTGAAATGTTAGTTTGGGTTTTAAAGAAAATTATAGAAAAAATTAATGAAGAAGAAGAATGGTATTTTGGGAGAAGGAGGGATGGTGAACCAATTTGGAATTTTCTAAGGAGGAGGATGAACATGATTGTTTATCCAATGGACCAGAGGTTTAGTCTTACTGTCTAATTTTGGTCAATATTCCCTTCCCTCAACTTTACAAAAATTAAGAAGTAGTAAATTACCGAATAATTTTATCATTTTGCACATGTCTTGAAAAATGTAATGAAAAATAATTATAATTAATGATAAAAATAAATTAATAACTAAGTATAAAATTATTTCTTAATTTTTTTAAAGTGAACAAATATTATTGGACATCTCACAGTACTGTATCACCGACCAAGTGAAGAGGGAGAGGGAGTAAAAAGAAAACAGAAGTTTCTAGTTTCTGTGTGTGCTTACTTAATTAGTACTATGATTATGGATGCTAATTGTTTTTTTTTTGATAATATATGGATGTTAATTGTTGTTGTAATATTAAGTGGCAATACAGTTGTACTTCTTTTTTAAAAAATTATGTGTTTGAATAATATGAAGTATTTTTACTTAGACATGTAATATTTTTTAATATGTGTTTTATCTCATAAATTCAATTAATATTGCATGAAGGAGTATTGAATATTTTTTTTTTGTCTCTGCCTACTGGTAAAATAAAAGAGGACCCAATAACACTATACTAAATACTCCATTAATTTACTTGTTTTTTTTAATTAAATGTCTTCTTCTTCATCTTTTAGCAATTTTTTTATTTTAATTTTTCACATGGCTTTTTTAAGAAGAATTCTTTTTTTAATTTTAATTTTTACGTGACATTAGATTAAAGAAAATTTTAATATATTTGAAATCAAAATAAGACAACAACAACAACACAACAACAACATACCCAGTGGAATCCCACAAGTGGGATCTGGGGAGGGTGGATGTACTCAGACCTTACCGCTATTTAAGTAGAGAAGCTGTTTCCTGGGAACCCTCATCTCAAAATAAAACAAATAAACTTAAATGAAAGGGATAACGAATCATTATCCACTATTTCCTTGGCTGCATTTTATCTGACATTTTTTTATTTGACATGTATTTAAGCAAAAAAAGAAGACTTTTGACTTTGTAGTTCAAAATAATTTTTAGATATTTATGTAGCTGAAAATTATTTCATCAAGGATAAAAGATGAATTTTAAAACTAATTTGTTTTTTAAGGTGATATTATTTTTTTAGATGAGTTAAGAAAAATATATTACATAATAAAATGAGAAAGAAGGATAAAATAAATTTAAGAATGATAATTGATAATTGGCAATAATATGGTATACGGTTCCTTATCATAAATTCCTGAATTATTTAAATGAACCAACAATGATGATATCTCAATGGTTGAGTGGGTCTTTGATGTCTTTATCAGTAAAACCATCACAGAACCATGTCACAACTTTGAGACAATTTGAGACGATGACTTTTAACTAATCCCACAAGTCTCTTCTTCTTCTTTTTAATTAAATATTCCCTTCAATTTTATTTGTCACTTAAACATTACACTTTTTAAAAAAATAATAATTAAAATAATATTTAAATTACTTTAAGAAATAATGAGAGAAATAAATAATTAATGTTGAAGATAAAATACACAAAATATATATATATTATCTTGGAGTACCATCTTAAGTATGAGAAATTATTTCACAGTCAGTAAACTTAATTTGTATCAATAAAGTCACTTATACCTTTTTTCTTACAAAATCATTCTAAATGACTTAGCATAAAGAAAGAAGACTAACTTATACATGGGAAAACATACTTGTATCATAAAATTGAAGCTTATATATATATATATATAAACAACAATAACAATGATATATATACAGCGAGATTCCATAATGAATCACAAGTTCCCCAATTACTTGAAAGGTTTTAGCAAGTAAGATACTATTACAAGCCAAATAACAAATTACAAAATATCCACATGCGTAATAGAAAAATAGTTATTAATTCTAACAGGTATGATCAATTATATAATATTTTTATCTCCACAAGATAAAAATAAAAGATGTATCACCCTCGTTGTGTTTAATTAAAATTATTTGTTGAGTTGCGAAGGTGACATCATTTGCGCTTTTCACCATTCGTGATTATTTTTATTCTTTGTGTGGCAAGAATCTTATGAATCATGTGACCCCAAAGATCCCTTCATTCCACTTTTGATGACCTCAGTTTCATTTTAGGGGTAGTTATATTAAAAAACTGGGAAAAGGCTCCTCAATATTTATAATCTATGAAAAAAAATTTATAACTAACTCTTCTGAGATGACTTGACTTATTATGAATAAGTCTCATCAATAAAAAAATGTTACATGACTTTTTAAAGAATTAAAATTGACTTGACTATTTTTATTAAATTAAGAAGTATGTTTAAATTTAAAAATAAAATTTGGAAGTATTTTTAGGCCCAAAAGCGAAAGGGGGTATTTATGAACATTTTTTTCATTTTTTTATAGGTTAGAGATATTTATAAACCTAAAAATAAATCTTAAAGCTATTTTTAGACTCAAAGGTGGAAGGGGGATATTTGTGAGTCTTTTTCCTTAAAAATATAATTATTTTATTTGTCTTATTTTATGTGATTTTTTTTTATCCATCTCAAAATAAATATTATCTTACTTTAATTGAAGATAATTTAACTTAGCAAGATAAGTTACCATTTTATATTTAAAGGATTTATTTGAAATTGAATAATATTATAAGATGAGAGTGTTGAAAATTGGACGTAAAGGATCCAAATCAAAACCATTATTTTATGTTAAAGGAAAAATAAAATTTAATGTTTTAGTTTAGTTTCTCACCGCCACATATTATTATTTCATTTGAATTCATCAAACTGATTTAATTTAATTTAATAAGATAGGTAGTGACTAGTGTCAACCTTAATGCAGGCAGACACTTCTTTGGCGACAATGACACACGCATGTTTCTAATTTAAAAAAATGTGTATTATGGAAATGAAATATATTTTGGTACGATATGAATATTTTGTTATTACACTCCTTTACTCGCATGTTTTGCATTAAAATTATATATTTTATTATAATTAAATGATTTAGTAAAATAATTACATGTTTAAATAAAGTTACTTCATATTATTTAAACACATAACATGTATAGATGTAAACAGTCAATGAAATAAATTTTTATCTTTTTAAATTTATTAATGGCAAATTTAAAATTCATAATATAAATTTACTTTTACACAGTTTAATACATACTCCACCATTCACTTGTATTCTATTTTTGAAGATGTGAAATATTCGGAAATTTATGCAGAATTAGGAACCTTCGTGGAAATTGTGTATTGCCCAAGAAATGTGATTTTTTTTTTTGTTTTTTTTTTTTTGTAAATATGTGTATCTATGGCACATTTTTTATATTATATTTTTATAAAAAAGTCACAAGACACCTAATACACTTTTCATGAACCCATTTCCTTTTCAATCCTTCCTCTCTGCTCATTTCCTATTGCTTTTAGATAAGTCATAGAATTTGGTTTGAATATTAATTATTTTTAATGCTTTAGAATTTAGATAGAAAAAGGGTTATATTTATTCATATATTCTCACAAAAAAGTTATATTTCTTTAATATACACAATATCTCATTCAATTTTACAGTCATATTTATTCTTATATATTAAAAAAGAATCATATTTATCCCCTGCAATATTAAAAATGGCATTATAATATAGGGCGGAGGTAGCATTAGATCATCTATTAAATAAGTTATTAGCCCATTTATAAAATATAAATAAGTTAGTAAATTAATTGAAAAAAGAATATGTCCCGGATAAATAAGTTATTATCCTATCTATTAAATATTTCTCTCTCTGTCTTATATTATATTATATTATATTATTTGCATGAACCCTAAAATTTTCAATATTAAATTATTTTTTTACTCTCTAAAATTTTCAATGCTAAATTACCTTTTTACCCTCTAAAATTCCCAATGCTCAATTACCTTTTTAATTATCTATAGCGATGTTAAAATAGTGTTGATTAATTTTACTAATACAAATTTAAAGAAAATATAAAAAAATAAATTTGATCTTTTTATAAACACATAACAATAGGTTTTCTATAATGTAGAAAGTTTGACAATTTGAAAGACTTAAGAATATTCAATAATGAGATAATAAAAATAGTGAAAGGAAAATTAAAAAAATAAATTGGAAGAATAAACAGTTTTAAGACTTTTATCAACAATATATGAATTATTATTTTTCTTAAAATGTATTTATATATTCCTTTCCCTTAACAAAGTAAATATAAAAATAATAATAGTGATTTATGATCATTCATATCATAATATAAATGAAGCAACAAAATAGATAGCTACATTGGAAATGATGCTACAATTAACTAAAAACTTTTTCATTTCTCAATTATTACAATAATCTTTATATAGTATTTTCTATTAATTTTTTTAAAATTATCAATACATGAAATTCTTTTGATAATATCACAAAAACACACACACATCTTTGGGAGAAAGTGAGGCCCTAAAAAAATTAAGGCCCAAACAATTGTTTTAGTGGCCCTATGATCGAGAGGAACTGATATGACTCTAAAATGTGAATGAAAAAATCATCACAAAAACATCTCATTTCATATTTTCCTACCACTTAATTTTTTTATCCGCCATTTTATAATATTGTCTGTGCTATTTACATTAGGATAAATTATTGGAAATGATGGTAATGCCACACATTGTAATTATGAACTTAACACAAATGTGGAGAAGCCTCCATAATTAGAAGTTCTTTTCATATTATAAGTGTATTTCTCGTGGAGTCACAAGCATAAGATAGTAATAATATTAATAGTATTAAAAGTATTAATGTGGAGAAGCCTCCATAATTAAAATGAATATTGTCCAGTTAAAATATCTATGTGACATTTAATAGTATTTCCCTTATTTTTTAATGGATCATCGAAGAATTTGGCCTCAAAATAAATGGGTCCACTAAGAAAATGTTTCCTTTAAAGTTAAATAATTGATCAATGATAACTGTTTGTCCGTACATTAGATACTTGAAATTACATTAATTTTAATTGTCCGTACATTAGATACTTGAAATTACATTAATTTTAACATTCTCTTCATCTTTCTATTTTTTAACATAAAATAATGTTTGAATTTTTTTCATATTTATTTTTTTATTTATTAAAATTTTATATTTTTAAGATATAAACTATACTACAAGATTATATTTATAATTTCATAAAAGACATCTAGTATAATTTCATAAAAGACAGTGTTGAAATTTCGAAAGCGCAACGTCGTGGCAACTCGATTAAAAAAATAATAAAATAAAAGAATTTAATAGAAAAAATAATTTAATTTTAGGAGTAGCCACCTAATTTTAAGAATAATTTGAAAATTAATTAATTATTTATAAAATAGTCTGCGAACCAAAAAATTTCGAGTAAGGGTTTAAGTTATTCCGAAGGAAAGGTATTAGCACCCTTCAGAATCCATAACTATGGGTTCCGATTTCGAACCAAAAATATTTCAGGTAAGGGTTCAAGTTATTCCAAAGGGAAGATATTAGCACCCTTCAGAATCCACAACTGTGGATCCCGGCTGAATTCATTTTTTACAAATTGAGGAGGAGATACACAATATCACACAAGTATAATAATCAATGAAATAAGCACACAAAAATAATATACACAATAATGAAAAAAATAAAGAATAAACTAATATTATTCCGTCTTTTAAATGGGGAGGCCTCGAAATCCGACGGATAGATTCGTCATTAGCCAAGTTTAACAAATAATGAACTTAAACTAGAATATTTGAAATTTAACATGTAACAAACATCAATCAAATTAAAAAATTTTCGTCTTTTCAAATGGGAAGAAGACCTCGAAACTCGATGAATAGATTCGTTATTGGCTATATTTTAGCAAATGATGTATTCAATATCAATTAAAAATAATCCGAAGTAATGCCATCTTAAAGCAACAAAATAAAAGCCAACTACAATTATGAGACAAAACCTCCACCAAATGATCTTTTAGGCAAAGTAGTTCACTGAAAGTATTTCAAAAATGGTACAATAAAAAAAAAACTAAAAATCGATTACTAAATTAAAACAACCACGAACTATTTCATTCCAAATTAATTATAACATAAGAAGGAAATGATTAAATCACTTTCAAAGATCAACATAGAAATGAATAACCAACTAAATGAAATCCAACAATAAAACAAATAAAGGTTACCAAATTTGCACTCCCTGGACAGATTTGAAAGTTGTTGATGTTGTCATTTTTAGCCGGAATTTGGCTTGGAGCTTTAACTTCGTTGTCTGATGGAGTTTGGAGTTCACTGGTGTTGCAGTCGTTCGCTTTCATTCGCCGGAGTTAGGGTTTCGTGGCGTGGGTTTAGGAGTTTTTGGTGGGCTGTTATTTGGGCTGAAAATGGAGGTTTTCCGGTGGGGTTTAGCAGTGGTTGAGGGCTGATTTTCGGGGCTGAAAGTGGGGGAGAAATGAGGTTGTTTTTGTGTTGATTTGTTGGCGTTTTGGTGGTGTTTTGGAGCTGATTTGGGATGGAATTTTGGTGGTGGTTCGGGGTTGCTGGGTGGCGGTTTTGGTGGTGATTGGGGCTGGTTTGAAGGTCATTTTGGTGGAGATTTTGGTGTTGTTTAGTGTGGTTGAGGGGCTACACGGTGAGGTTTTTCAGGTGGTTTCGTGGTTGTCATGGTGGTGGCTAGGTGAAGAAGAGGACGGGGATTTTTCGATGAGGTGAGGACAAGAAGGAGAGGGGCTATCGGAGCTCCGGCAAGCTCTTGACCAGAGAAGAAAATGAATAGTAAAATTCAAAAAAAATATAAAAATTATTAAATTTTAATCTAAATATTATTTATTCACACCTAATTATATACGTATTTCACCTAATTATAGAAAGATAATGGGTTCACCTTATGACCCAATTGGACATACATATATAATTATATGTTAAAATATGAAAACATAATTAAAATATAGACAATAACACAAATAATGAACTTCAAGCTACCAACATAATAAAATAATAAATAACTATGCATAGATTACTCTTCGTGACAATGGAAAGAAAACAAATAATAAGCTAAACAACAAGAAAGTTCTAAATAATTTAACAAATATGAATAGCCAATATCACGAACAATAAACAAACAACACAAAAATATGAATTAAACGAAGAGAATAAATAAACATTGTCACTAAGAAATTGTGAATCTAGTCCAATAAAAACTTAACATTAAGTGCGTTAGAAAAAATACTACCTTACAATTAGGAGAAGTAAATAGTGCAGTAGCACAAAAACAAGAATACATGAGGAAAGTAACTTACCCAAAATTTCTAGGAATATGAATAAGGAAGAAAGAATAGTAAAAGAAAATACTTGAACTAGAGAAGATGATCCAGATCTACAACAATTAATCAGTGAAAAATAATAATAACAAAGAGAAGGGGAAGGAGACAAACTAGCTATTATTTTGACCACCAAAGCTCGTCCGATCCGCTGCTGTTGTTGGTGTTCTTGTGCGATGATGACGGTGAGTTTTCTTCGCTGAAACAGGGATCATTTTAGTCCGCATTTTGGGGCGGAAATGAGGGCAAAATGGGGCTGATTTTGGGTGGTTTTCAGGTCGTTTTTTTGTGGTCGTTGGCTGATTTTTTGCAGCTGAAAATGGAGGGTGTTGGGGCTGTGTTTTTGCTGCTACGTTTTGGGTCGTTTTGGGACTGTTTTGTGGCTGGTTCAGGGCTGAAATGGGGTGGTTTTGATGGATTTTCGGGGCTGATTTCGAAGCTGCCGTGGGTGGAGTTTTGGTGGAGATTTTGGTCAGAAAAAAGGGGTCGTTGGTGGGCTGATTTGGGTCGAAAATGGGGCTGTTTTGGTCGGGGTATGGTGGTGTTTCCGGACTGATTGGTGGTGGTTTGGAGGTGTTGTTTGCTGTTGGTTCGTGGGATGTCGTGGTGGTGGAAGCTCAATGGGATGAAGAGGAAAACGGGGTGGGGTGTTTGGTTGTTTTCTGGTGAGTCGTTGATGAGGATTGTTTGGATGGTTGTGGGATTTTTCCGGTGATAGCCATGGCCGGAGAAGATGGGGGAGAGCAGCGATATTTTGGGGTTTAGCGGATTCCGGCGAGGTGAGGGAAAGAGGGAGAGGCGTCGCCGGAGCTCCGGCTAACTCCTTAGAGAAAATGATGAATACTGAAATTCAAAAAATCTGAATTCTAATTTAAATATTATTCATTAATATCTAATTATATACATATTTATGTCAAAATTTAATACCCCTAGATAGATAATGAATCCAAATTGTGGGCTAATTGAACATAGAATTATTATATATGTTAAAGTTTAAAATTAAATTAATTAAAATTCTAATTAATATTTTAAAAATAAAGTGATTATCTAAATTAAAATAGCCTAAAAATATTTTAAATTACTTTAAAATATTAAGTAAGAATGTTTTAAAATATTGAGCCAAAATTGAATATCAGCAATAAAAATTATTATTTAAATTATGTTTTAAAATATTTTTTAATATATATATTATCTCATAAATTCAATTAATATTGAGTAGAGAGATTATTGAATACTTTTAATACTTTTTGTCTCCACCTACTGGTAAAACAAAAGAGGACCCAATAACACTTTGCTAATTGCTCCATTAATTAATTTGTTTTATTTTTTAATTTTATTTTTTAATTTTATTTTAAGAAGAATGTCGTATTCTTATTTTTGTAGTAATTTTTTAATTCTAATTTTTCACATGATGATCTTAACCTTTTAATATATTTTAAATTTAATTTCTTAAATTTTTATGTTAAACTAAAATAAGACAAAATAAGGAAAGATTTTTGAAATTTGCAGTTCAAAATAATTCTTAAATATTTGTATGGTTGAAAATCATTTTATGAAGAATAAAAGAGAAATTTTAAAGCGAAATTGTTTCCTAAGATAACATTACTTTTGGGACGAATTTAAAAAAGCGGACTTAAGCATAAATACCAGAAAATCATCGAATCGAACCAAACCAAACTAATTCGATCTTCGATTTTTTGATTCGATGTTGGTGATCATTTTTCAATAGTTTGATTTTTCAGTTCGGTGTTTGGTGTAGGAGTTTAAAAACTTTGGCGCACTGAAGAATCAAACTTTTATTATATTTATGTCAATTTGTAATTAGATCATTCATGAAATAAGCCAAAATAGCAACAAATTTTGCAATTTGTATAGTTAACATAAAATATTATTTTTCAAGAGAAATTCAAACATATTTTTGCCGATTTATGTCATGTAAAGGAATTCTTCGTGCTTGTCTTCCTCAAGTAATAGTTAGAGGTGCAAGTTCTTGACAAAAATAAATATAGCTTTTAAGCACAATAAGTATTCAATGGGGGCACATCATCTCTTAACATGATTTTTAAGTTTTTAAGTGTCTTTTACTTTGATTTTATCCTTATTTTATTTATCATTAGTTTGCACCGAAAAATTATTTTAAAAACACCAAATAAAATTAAACCAAACTTAAAAAATTATTCAATATATGATGCACATTTTTTCAAAATCGAAAACCGAAAAACCTAAAATGAGACAGAGGAATATAATGAATTTAAGATTGATAATTCATAATCGGCAGTTTCCTTCCCTTTCAGTGATGGTGTCAATAACTCAATAATCTAAACTTCCCTTTCAACTTGTTCAAAGTATGCTAAAATTGTTGGGGCTATATTTGCTCCTCTCACTTTGGCATCTTACACACCTCTCCTTTTTCCCCCATTTTCTACTCATTATCTGTCTTATACTCTGCTGCTAAACAGAGCATTGCTCGCACAACGACTTAGGTTGCTTTATCATAAAGTCCTGAATTATTTAAACAAGCCAACGCCGATCATAATATTTTCAGTGTAACTTCACAAATAAAACATAGCAAGGGTGGTGTATATGCACATCTTTTATGTTTATCTAATTGAGGTAGAATTACTATTTAATCGTACTTGCTCAATTTAATAAGACACACGTGGATATTTTGTAATTTGTGATTCGGCTTGTAATACTATAGTACTAGCTAAAGCCTTTCAAATGGTTGCAGGAGGATGAAATTATGGAGACATCTATCGTTAAAGGAGGATGAAATTTTGAAACTTTGAAGAAACTTTAAATGTTGAATTTTGATATCTAGTTCGGAGAGATGCTACTCTTGAAATTTGAAGTGATGTCATGAAGGATTAAGAAAATATTATACCCATTAAGACTATAGTAATTTATTATTTTACACTACTATAAATATTAAATATTAATATCACTACCTTACTAGTTATTGTCGTTACCCTTTAGCTTTAATTTCAACAATTCACACTTCACAATAAATTTGAGTTCACAAAACAAATTCTTTTACTTATATTGCACTTGTAAAGTTTTTGTCATATTAGTTAATATTGTTTCTATTTTATGAGCATTTTGTAAAGTTACATTATTGTCCAGTCGTGCATCAAAATGTTGGAGAAATGATATAGTTATTTTATGAATATTTTCTATTGGATAAATCAAAAGTCAAACTGTTAAGGATCAAAATTGATAAATTGGAAATCGATTAGAAAAATATGTTATTGCTTGATTATTGATTTAGCATATTTAAAAAATTAAAAATTAATAAATCAAATTAATAATATATAAAATTGAATAAACAGATTGGTGCATACCGATAGAGAAGGTAGTGGGATGATAGAAGCAGAGAGGGAAGGAAAGAGGAGAGAGAGTATAATGACCCATTAAGTCATTTTGAGATATAGAGTTACGTATATTATAAAAAATATTTATCTTGTGAATTTTAAAGGGGCGTTTTGGACTATTCAATAGTTCCAGATGATCAAACTAACGCAAGAAATGGTTTCGCTGCAATTTTTAGAGCATCTGAGAATATTTTGAGTTTTTGAGTCCGAAACTAGTTTTAACGAATTTTCTCAGGTTTTGGGTCAAGGAGGCCTCAATTGCAAATTTTGATATTTTTATTGGATCCGGAACGTCAATTTTGGTCTAAGAGGATCTTTCGTTCAATTCCCGGGGCTTTCGTGTGTTTTTGGACTATCGACAGATTTTAATATTGGAAAGTGGGACCCACATTGTCATAAAACTATCTCCGTTGAAAATTTTGACTACACCATTGAGTCCGAAATGCTATTTTCAATAAGATTTCATATATCGATTGTCTTTTTTCAACTTTGGATGAGATCGGAGCATCGAATTTAAGTTCGAGAGGTTGCTAAAAATGCTGAAACGAGCGGGTGACGTGACCCAATCAAGTTCTGCCACGTGACAAACCATTTTCCAACCCTAAAAGCTGCATATTTATGCATAAGTTTGCAAAATGTTGCCCCAAATTTCAACTAACGATTTCTCTCTCAATTTTGATTGGATTTGAGCGATTCAAAAGGCTAAGTTGTATAATTTTCCGAGAAGAACAGCGTGGGAGCTTCAGAAACTGATTTTGGTGCGTCGTTTGAGGTAAAAATTCGTGATCTTGCTGCTGCGTTTTTTTTATATATTCCAAAAACTTCAACCAACGATTTCTCTCTCAATTATGATTGAATTTGAGCGATTCAAGAGGCTAAGTTGCATAATTTTCTGAGAAGAACAACATGAGAGCTTTAGAAACTGGATTTGAGCGATTCAAAAGGCTAAGTTGCATAATTTTTCAAGAAGAACAACATGGGAACTTCAGAAACAAATTTTGGTGTGTCGTTTGAGGTAAAATTCTTGTTCTTGCTGCTGCATTTTTAATATATTTCAAAAACTTTAACATGTGATTTCTTCCTCAAATTAGCTCCATTTTTTTAAATAGTTTTCGCCATTGAATTCCTTATGACTTGGGGAACATTTTCATGTATAAATTTTTAGATTCCAATGATATTTTATGGCGATAAAATTTTTGGACCGTTTTACCCTTTTCGCCCGAATTAGTTGATTTTTTTGGAACATTTTCATGTATAAATTTTTAGATTCCAATGGTATTTCTGATGATAAAACTTTTGGACCATTTTACCCTTTTCACCTGAATTAGTTGATTTTTGTATCGTTAGATTTATTATATAATTATAATGCTATATTTGAATAGATTTTGGTGAATTGAAGTGTCATAGAGAGGGAAAAACTTCAAAAGTGATGTGATTCGATACTTTATATAAGGCAAGTGGATTGCTAACCTTTTGTTAAATATGTTGAACCTCGTATGCTCCAATGTGTATACAATTGAGTGTTTTGGGGGTAGAGATGAATTTATGTAGGCTTTGATTG
>DF359519.1:14397-24609 GCA_000787875.1 Solanum virginianum
GGGAAGAACATCAATCCCAAAATCAATCTCCCTATCAGGAGGGACTCCGGGTAGATCATCATAGAATACCTCAGGAAACTGATTAATAGGGACTGACTCAAGAGTAGAAGATTCAACATCATCAGACTTAACCCGTATGAGGTAATAAATGTAACCTTTGGAGATTAACTTTCTGGCTCTAACATAAGAAATAAATTTGCCCTTAGGGGTAATAGAACTCTCTTTCCACTCTAGAACAGGTTCATTGGGAAATTGAAACTTAACAATTCGAGTTCTACAGTCAATAGAAGCATAACAGGTGTGGAGCCAATCCATGCCAAGTATCACATCAAAGTCAACCATATCCAATTCTACCAAGTCACTATGATAAATGGACACTATACAACCCCTTAAACTCTCTCAGCTAAGATAGATTCACCAGTAGGAGTGGATATAACAAAAGGTTCAAGCAAACACTTTGGAAGAATCCCAAACTTACTAGCCACATAAGGAGTCACAAAAGACAAAGTGGTACCCAGATCAAGCAATGCATAACAATAAAAGGTAAAGACTCAAACCATACCCATAATGACATCTGGTGCAACCTCCTGATCTTATCGATTATGCATCGCATACAAATAGTTTGTCCCACCTCCTATACCTATAGTAGTACCCCTCTGTTGGTTCCCAACTGGAGGTGCTGCGGAGATTGTGGTCTGCTGCTCCCTTTACCTCGTCTCATCTTTGGGCACTCAAACTGGAAGTGACCAGTCTGTCCAGATGAATAGCACACATCCTTACCTACATGACACTCACCCAGATGAAGCTTACCATACTTGTCATAGGGTGGCTTTCCCCTTGCACCTTGGGTCACACTAGCCTAAGAGGGTGCACCCTGAGCCTTGAAATTTTGATAACCTTGATAAGTATCTTGTCGGGGTAAAGGACGAGTCTATCAAGAGATCAAAAAAGTCTATCAAGTCTTCTATGGGACAAAGGAAACATCCACTTTCATGGTCGAATTCTCTAGACTTTTAATCATACCTATTTGGCTAGATAGGCACACTCGCTATAGAGGGTGCATGGTGGGATGATCTTTTTTGGTAGTAAGACTTGTCACCCTTATTCTGTCTCTACTGACTAGGCTCACACCCATCTGATTTTGCCTTCCTGTTTATCCGCTCTTCTCTATCTCTTTTCTTATCTTCCTCTGTCTGTTGGGTATACACCATGATCCTAGAGATATCCATGTCCGGGGATCAAAAAATTTGCCTTGCACTCCTTCTGCACATGTCTACCCAAGCCAAACATAAACATCCTTATCCTGGCCCTCATGTCTTACACCATCTCCGGAGCATACCTAGACAACTTTATAAACTTAAGACTATACTCCTTAAAAGTCATTCCTCCTTGCTTTAGGTTCACGAACTCATCCACATTTTCCTCCCTCAACTCTTGAGGGGAGAGATAGTCTAAGAAAGCAGCTTCAAACTCTTTCCATTCTGTAGGCACTGCATCCTCATCTTTATTATCCTCCCATTGGTTATACCAAACATTAGCAACATTCTTCAGCTGGTAGGAAACAAGCTCAATTCTCTCAATCTCATTAGTATGCATAGCTTTTAGGACCTCATACATTTCATCAGTAAAATTCTACATGTTCTCCTCAACCTTCGACCCTTTACACATTGCCGAGTTCATCCTCAAGAAATATCTAAGTCGGGTTGTATTTGAGGACTCTTGTGAGCTAGAACTAGGAGCCAGGGAACCCTGACTATTACCTTGGGAGGACACCAATTGAGTTAGCATAGTTATGGCACTACTAAACTCTGCCTCGGTAGTGAAAGCTTGCTGGGGTTATGCAGGGGGCACCAATGGGATCTCAGCAGTCCAAGCGGGCCGTCCTCATCTCCTTGCCTCATTCCAAACCAGGACCTCTGGTTGGGAATTCTCAGCAGCAGGGGCTGTGGCATCTCTTTGAACACCTGTTCTCTTCGGTGACATTTTCTACAAATGTGGAATGCATGAATTAAAATAAGAATTCCATAGGGTTAAACTCTATTGCATGAATTCAGATCATAGAAGAAGGGTAACACTTCCAAATTCCCTATAGCTTCCTACTTATGAAGTGTAGTACAAAATATACCCATAAACAAGACTCTACTAGACACCGCTTCATAGACTTCCAAGGACACTCGAACTCTGTACTCTAGTACCAAGTTTGTCATGCCCTAGGAGGGTACCCTAGGCGTAACAGACACTTGGAGAGTATTGCTAGCCCCCAAGCGAACCACCTAGTCCAATCACACTCGTTCAGTCAATAAATCAATGGAAGGTATTCAAGATTTATCTAGCTATCAGTGGGCTATAATACTCATCATCTACGTCTACAAATTACACAAGATTAAAGGAACAATCTCAGTATAAAGAAGGAAAAAAAGGGGGGAAATTATCCCAAACATCAACCATCATACGGCTATGTCTATGGAGCCTCTATAACTACTATCTAAGAAGGTTAGGTCGTGGCTACCACTATCAAATGAAATAACTCAAAGCAATAGAAAAAGGGGAATAGGACATCATCTGAATGCATGGGAGGACTCACCAAGTCTCTATCCAAGAATCTATAAACCTTAATGATTCGTCGGCTGAAGTCCTCTGTCTATCAAATCTGCATCATAAAATAATGCAGCACCAAGAGGGTGTTGGTACATGAAATGTACTGTATGTAAAATAGGCTAATGTAAACAATATAGGCAAGATAATTTAGTATGACATCAACTCATCTGTCACTCTATCTCAATTCTGAATAAGGGACAGGACTTTATGAAATCACTATCAACCAAGACTCATACTAACACATCAACCTCAAAGTACTATCAATATGAAACCTATCTAGGAGTTTCTCTAACAGACAACCACTACCTATGAGTTGATGATGTTACAACGAAGAGATGTTATTGCCACATCCAATAAGTATCTTGTCGGGGTAAAGGACGAGTCTATCAAGAGATCAAAAAAGTCTATCAAGTCTTCTATGGGACAAAGGAAACATCCACTTTCATGGTCGAATTCTCTCCTACACTGGCCACGTAGTTAATCAGTGCGAGTGGGACTCACTCTTAACCATTTCTATGCTTATACTCCTCCCAGGACTCGAATGCTCAAAAGTCTATCAACATCAGGATGGTTATACAACCGACCTCCCACAGACAAGGACCTCACCTCATCTGACCTTTTATCAACTCAAGAAATAGGATTATCCATTCAAACTCTATCTCAATCTCGTTTAAACCCTAATGACACTAATTGGATCAACTTCAGCCTTCAATATACTCATCTCAGGACACAAACCATAGCTATCAATACACCCAAATAGTAAGGGTTCTAGACATTACCTCTAAGTTCATTCTTGAAGTCTTTAACAAGGAAATCATGTAGGGTAGATACACAATCATACAATAACACATATAAACAGTTAATTCAAGGTATGATGATCTTTAATTTAAGAAAATATGTAAAAATTAAAGATAGTTTTCAAGCTTACATTCAAGATATCTCAGACAAGACCCATCCCATTCAAATTTTCAACCTAAATCAATTAAGGAAGAATTTAGATAAGATTTTCAATATAACATTCAAACATTGTAACACAAAACCCATTGACTACCAACTATTCACCCTAAACAAATCAAGGGAGACATGGGAGAACAATCCCATGTTCTGGGTAGCCTTTACATACCTGGGATGAAGATTTTACTAATCTTGAACAAGAATTTGGACTCGTACTTTCAATCCTTAGGATCTTTCTTGCTTGCTCTGTCACGACCCAAGCCTAGGGCCTAGACGTGACACGATGAATGGGGAACCCAAAGGGACCCCAAACGAGTAGCATATCATCATACATCCTTGTTTGCAGAAGCATACAAAAGACATATACAATTAAAAGTAAGGGCAACGGGACTAAGGGCGAAACTTGCATAATCATCTAAGTCAAAAGTCAAGATTCATGCTCATACATAGTACACACCTTGCCCAATATACACCTCTAAAACATAAAAAGAGCGAGGGCCAAGACATGCTATTGGGCTCACCCTCATAGTCAAATGTAACATAAGACAATATTTCAAAACATAGATAATAGGGAAAGACATAAACCAAAGTACTCAAAATGGAGGACTCACCAACAACTTGGAATAGCACCGTCTAGCCATGCAGGAGAGGAGGAGAATGATCAACTCAGGCACCAGTTACTATATGGTAATATCATGAAGGCAAGAGTATGTGTTAGAACATTTGAATGTACTAAGTATGAGGAATGGAATGTAATAATAAACAAGCTTCATAATCAAAATGCATACATTAGACATAGCAAAATGGCATGTATGATCGATGCATAAGTAAAACATGCTAGGATTTTCTTATATAAGATATTATCATGTGTAGAAGAGACCAAGCTAGAATTCCCAACTTTGGATGGGAGATATCGTTCACACCCAGACACCCTGGTAGCAAGGTACTACACCCCTCACATGGTTGATGTTGTTCACACCTGGACACCCTGGTGGCAAGGTACTACACCCCTCGTATGATTAATGCCGTTCACACCCGAACACCCTGGTGGCAAGGTACTACACCCCTCACATGGTTGATGTCATTCACACCTGGACACCCTGCTAGCAAGGTACTACACCCCTCACATGGTTGATGCCATTCACACCCGGACAACCTAGTGGAAAGGTACTCACCCCTTGCATGGTCATCCGAGCACTTATGCCACCCAAACTGGACATGCTCTAATACAACACATTATATAATAAACATACATATATATCATGTCTATAAGCTCATTTTATCATTAAAACATCATATATCTTATATCTCATGCTTTGAACCTTCAATTCCTAAAGAAAATATAACCGGACATTTTATCAAACTCCTTGGGGGTGTGTAATGGGGGTAAAAGAGCATGCAATTGGGAGATGAAATCATGCAGGTAAATTAGTGGTAAAACCTTTAATCAACACTTTGCAACACCCCCAAGACATTCACATCAAAACCCCTCATCAATTCCAATATTAGATCTAAGATTGGAGGCCAAAACATGCTTAAACAACCATATATTCATGTATTAAAATCATTGTGCAGTAAATTTCTCAATATTCAAGACCCAAATGTAAAATCAACTTCAAATCATGCATTATTAAATAAAAGAGGGTTTAGGCACCATGGATGGAAGGACCTAATGGTTTAACACCACATACCTTAGCTTTTGTGAAATTTTTGAAGAAGACTTTAATGAAGATTTGAAGCTCGGGTGAGATCCTTGAAGAAATCCTTGAGATTGACCTTGAGTTTGGGACTTGAATTTAGGGGTAGAAGTGAGTCTAAGTGTTTAGGGAAATATTGGGGAATGTTTTGGGTGATATGAGAGTGAAATAAGGCCAAGTATAGGTGAAAATACATTTGGGAAAACTTAGGTCCAACAATTAGATAAATCTGGGGAACTAGGAAAAGATAGTGCAGGAAAACAACCTCTCCGCTTCGCGCAGAGATTGCAAATCGTCTCTAGAAATTGCAGCAAGTGCAAATTTTATAATTCGATTCCTTTGCTTTAAATTCAAGGTTAGACCCTTGTCACCCTAATTTGGACCCCCTGAACAAGAATATGAGGTAAAATTTTTAAAATTCCAAACAGATTTTTAGATATATAAAAAATAAGTTTTTGATAACTTTCGAGGCACGTTTTCGAAAACTTTTTGGGGTCGTTTCAATATCTCCCCCTTGGAAACATTCATCCCCGAATGTAGAAGAGACATACAAGATAAGAGTAATTATGAACAAATAAGCCCCAATATAAACGCAACATTACATTTAAAACATCACGTTCAAAATCCCATTATAAGTATGAAATCATCATAAATTGCCAACTTAAACATGAATGCACATGAATGACATAGGGCTGAAATATAAGAAATTAATAGTACATAGGGGACTTAAAATTAGTACTTTTGGCTTGAGTGGAGTGGAAGAGATAAGGGTACCACTTTTGCATGTCTGCTTCGACCTCCCAAGTAGCTCTCTCGCCTTGTTGGTTCCTCTAAAGGACCTTAACGGATGCTACCTCTTCATTTCTTAATCTCTTTACTTGCCTATCCAAGATCTGAACCAGAACTTCCTCATATGTCAAGTTATCCTCAACAACACCCACAACATTAAGAGGCACAATGGCATTAGGATCACCAACACACTTTCTCAACATAGAAACATGGAATAACTAATGGACCAAATTCACCTCATTAGGAAACCTCAACTAATAAGGCACCTTAACAATACTCTTTACCACCTCATAAGGACCAACATACCTAGGAATCAATTTCCCTTTCTTACCAAAATGAACCACTCCTTTCATTAGAGAAACCTTCAAATAGACCCAATCACCCATTTGGAATTCTAGGTCTCTTCTTACATTGGCATAGGATTTTTGACGACTTTGGGTTGTCCTTAACCTTTCACTAATTATCTTAACATTCTCAGGAGCATCCATAACCAGATCTAACCCCAATAACGCCCTCTCTCCAACCTCAAACCAACCCACTGGTGATCTATAACATCTCCCATAAAGAGCTTCAAAAGGAGCCACACCGATGCTAGAGTAATAACTATTGTTAAAGGCAAACTCAATCAATGGAAGATGGTCATCCCAACTACCTTTAATCTCCAATACACAAGCTCTAAGCATATCCTTAAGTGTTTGAATTGTCCTTTCAACTTGGCTATCCATTTAAGGGTGGAAGGTCATACTAAGGTGAACATTGGTACCAAGACCCCTTTGAAAATATTTCAAAAGTGTGAAGTAAATTGTGCACCACGATCTAATATAATGGATAAGGGAACCCCATATAAACTCACCAACTCATGGACATACAACCGTGCATACTCTTCAGCCCCGTGTGTAGTCTCGACCGGTAGAAAGTGAGCCGATTTCGTCATCCTATCAACCATAACCCATATGTAATCAAAACCTTTTCTAGCCTTAGGAAACCCAACCACGAAATCCATATTAACTACCTCTCACCTTCAAGTAGGAATCTCTATGTTTTGTGTTAGGCCACCCGGCCTTTGATGTTTGGCTTTTACTTGTTGGCAACTATGGCAACCAGAGAAAAATTTGACAATGTCCATCTGCATGCCTCCACACCAATACACATCCCTTGAGTCTTTATACATTTTGGTGGAACCGGGATGGATCAAATAAGAGAAATTATGGCTTCATCAAGAATTCTCTCCCTCAAACCATCAATACATGGAACACACAACCTACCTTATATCTAAGGGCCCCATGTCCCCCTTGGGAGAAAACCTTTATCTTACCTTTTTTCACCAAGGCCTTCAAAGCAAGGAGGAGTCTAGATCTTATTTTACTATCACCTCATCAACTAAAGAAGATTTAGAACCATCAACCACAACAACACCATCACCCACATCCTCCAACCTCACCCCTAACCTAGAAACCTATGCACCTCTCTAGCCATCCCCCTTTTACCACCATCCACATGAGCTAGGCTACCTTTGGACACCAGACTTAAAGCATCCGCCACAACATTTGCCTTACCCGGATGATAATGCACACTCATGTCATAGTCCTTAAGGAGCTCTAAATTCATCGGTCCACACAAACTTAATCTTCTTTTGAGTCAATTTTGTCATAGGAGAAACAATGGAGGAGAACCTAATCACAAACCTTCTATAGTAACCCATAAGGCCCAAAAAACTCCTAATGTTCGATGAGGTCAATGGTCTAGGCCAATTCCTAATCATATCAGTTTTCTTAGGATCTATTTTTATATCATCCTCGGACACCACATGACCTAAGAATGCAACCTCTTTCAACAAAAATTCACACTTGTCATATTTAGCATACAATCTCTCCTCCCTCAATCTTTGCAACACAACCCTCAAATGACCTATATGCTCCTCCCTACTACGTGAATAAAAAATTCACACTTTTCATACTTAGCATACAATCTCACCTCTCTCAATCTTTGTAACACAACCCTCAAATGGCTTATATGCTCTTCCCTACTATGTGAATAGATCAAAATATGATCAATGAAAACCATAACAAAGGAATCAAGGTAGGGCTTGAAAACCCTATTCATTAGGTCCATGAAGATGGCTGGTGCATTAGTCAATCCAAAGGACATCACCACAAATTCATAATGCCCATACCTTGTCCGAAAAGCCATCTTGGGAATATCACACTCCCTCACCCTTACTTAATGGTACCCAGACCGAAGATCAATCTTAGAGAAAGAACTAGCCCCTTGCAATTGGTCGAACAAGTCATCAATACTTGGGAGAGGATATCTATTCTTTATAGTGACCCTATTGAGTTGCTGGTAGTCAATGGACATTCTAAGTGACACATCTTTCTTCTTTACAAATAACACTGGTGTATCTAAAGGTAATTGGCTAGGTCTAATAAATCCCTTTTCCAATAAATCTTTCAATTGCCCCTTTAACTTCTTCAACTTCGTCGGGACCATACGGTAAAGAGGACTGGAGATAGGTCGGGTGTCAGGAAAGAGATCTATACCAAAATCTATCTCCCTTTCGGGAGGGACACCGGGAAAGTCATTTAGGAAGACATCAAGAAACTCATTTACAACCAGAACCGACTCAATAGAAGAGACTTTGAACTCCACATCTTTGACTCTCACAAGATGATACAAACACCCCTTGGAAATCAACCTATAAGGTTTAATGCATGAGATGAACCTACTTCTCACTATCACATCATGACTTTCCCACTCAATGATGGGTTTATTTGGATTTTAAAACTTGACCCTACAGGTTCTATAATCGATACAAGCATAATATTCATGCAACCAATCCATCCCAAGAATAATATCGAAATCAACTATATCTAATTCAACAAGATCACAAGGTAAGATTTTATGCAAGATACAAATCGGACAATTTCTATAAACCCTCCTACTAACAATAGATGCACTAATAAGAGCAGACACTTCATATGACTCATGTAATAACTCCGACCCAACAAGGAACATTTTAGCAATGAAGGGGGTAACAAAGGAAAGGGTGGCACCCGAATCAATCAAAGCATATACATCAAGATACATGAAACTTTTTAACAACAAAGGGGGTAACAAAGGAAAGGGTGGCACCCAGACCAATCAAGGTATATACATCAAGATAAAAAAATTTCAACATACCGGTAACAACATCGGGGACTTCACCAACCCCTTGCCTCCCATATAGAGCATAAAAGTGATTGTGCCTCGGGGCATCACCTTGAGGACCACCTCTACCCAATGGGATCGTATTTGCACCCTAAACTTTCCCATAGTTCCTTGGACAATCCATCCCCACAATCAAAACATGCATTGGAACCCTTCAAACATAGGCCACTATGATACCATCCACACTTAGGGTACATATTATTAGGAACCATTTCACCCACACTTTGAGGCCTAGGGATGTCATTGGCAAACCTCCTATTAGTAGAATGAGGAGGCCTTTGGCCTTGTTGATATCTAGCACCCTTTCGAAACCCAACCTCAAAATGAGCTCTCTTGGCCTCATGGCCCCTCCTCTTTCTCAACTTTTCTTCTTATATTTGCTCGGCATATGTCATCAACCGAGACAAGTCCATGTCATTAATAAGCATTATGGATCGACACTCTTCACTTACCAAATTGGAGACCCCCATAACAAACTTATTCATTCTCAACCTAGAATCGGCCACAAAGTGAGGAGCATACTTGGAAAGCTGATTAAATTTTAGGGCATACTCCCTCACACTCATACCACCATGTTACAAGTTAATAAACTCAACCAACTTTAATTCCCTAAGCACAAGTGGGAAGAACCGATTAAGGAAGGCTAATTTAAATTCCTCCCAAAGCACCACGTAGTAATTACCCTTCTCACCTTTCCATTGATCAAACCAAATTTGGACCATCCCCTTGAGTTGGTACGCTGCAAACTCTGCCTTCTCATTCGACCCAACACCTATGATCAATAAGATTTTGTAGATTTCATCAATAAACTCTTGTGGATCCTCATCCATCTTTGACCCATAAAAAATCAAAGGATTCATCCTCATGAAGTCCCTTACCCTAGCTCTCAGGGTAGTAGCATGAAGGGCTTGGGCCCCTTGTTGGACTTGGTTGGCCACTCCTTAGGCAAGCATTGTAAGAGCATCCC
>DF359519.1:27572-41206 GCA_000787875.1 Solanum virginianum
CGATCTTGAATTTTCCATCTAAGCTTTGGAAGACGCACTGTGCAAACGATGATGTTTTAGGGGTGTATCGATAATTTTACGGGATGTTGCAGAGTATATGTGTGTATCTATATATATGTGGGTAATTTATTTTCATGCGAGCCCCAACTTTTTTTAATTAAAAATTATTAAATGATAAATACTGCATAGGAAAAAGAGTGGGAAGATAAATTGTTTTAATATATTTATGAAAAAGATATACGTTTTCAACTGAGTTTCCACCAGTATGAATTTTTTTTTTCCAAAAAATGCAAAGGAATATCTTATCTCATCCAGTCACTATAGACTTAGGAAACCCATAAAGATAATGCATCCTCATTTTAAGTACTTTTGAGCCACTGTCAAGGCTGCAAAATGAGTGAGATAAACTCATAAAATGTGCGAATTTGTCATTCTGTTAATCATTACAATAATGATATCCCTTGCCTTTAGATTTGGGAAGTCCCTTTATAAAATCCATGCTAGCATGCCTCCAAGCTTGATCAATAATCGGAAGGGGTTGCAGCAACCTTAGATAAGGTACATTTTCCCCTTTGTTCTTCTGGCAAAACTCACAGATAGCTACATAAGTATTGATCATATGCGTCATCTTAGGCCAATAAAAGTATTAGAATAGCCTCTTAAGTGTCCCTTGTCGCCCAAAATGACCTCCAACAGGAGAATCATGGAAGAGTTTGAGCAACTGGAGATGAAGATCACCATTGGAACCTATCCACATTTTCCCCTTCTTCTTCACACCTCAAGCTGTGTAGGTGTAAATAATAGGTCCTTGCTTATCTACTAACAACTAAGCAATCAATTCTTCAATAGCTGAATCACCAATATAACTATATTGAATCTCCTTTAACAAAGTAGGAATAATCACATTTACCGCACATAAAGTGAAAAATAATTCGAGGTTCTTATCTATAGTAAGACCTTTAAATTCTCTCGAGAGTGCATCACTACTCTATTTTCAGTGTCCTTCCTAAACTAGACTTCATAATCTAGGCCAAGTAGTTTGGTAAGACCTTTATGTTGGATTATTGATGTTATTTTCTATTCAAGCAAGTATTTGAGACTATAATGTTCAATCCGTATAATGATATGCTTGTATTGCAAATAATTTCTTCATCTACCAACAAAATTAAGTAGGGCCAAATAGTCCTTCCTTTTCATAAATAGATTTCCCCTAATGTCTTGTTTTGAACACTTTGCTGAAAAATGCAATAGTCCTCCCTTTTGCATCAAAATTCCACCTACGCTAGTGTTGCTAGCATCTGTTTCCACTACAAAAGTCTAATCATAATTTGGCTGAGCAAGAATAGGTGTGGAATTCATAGCTAACTTTAGTTTCTCAATAGTTGTATTCCAATGAAATGCATCTATCTTGAGCAAATCCTTCTCCAATAAGTCCTTCAATTAATTCTTTATTTCCTTCAAATCCATAAGGGCCATACAATAGAGAGGAATGGAAATGGATTAAGTATTAGAGAGGAGGTCTATGCCAAAATGTATCTCCCTTTAGGAGGCACACCGAAGAGTTCATCGAGAAAGATATCGGGATACTGTTTGACTGACCACTAAAACTAACTCAATAGAATTAATGAACTTGCGACTCGATATCTCTAACTCTTACAATATGATAAATGCAACCCCTATCAGTCAATCTTTGAGCCTTAATAAAAAAAATGAACCTACCCTTAATCATTAAATCAACACTTTCCCATTCAAGGATGGGTTCATTAGAAAATTGAAACTAAACCTTAAGTTTTACAATCAATGGAAGCATGATATGTATGTAACCAATCCATCCCAAGAATAATGTTAAAAGCCTACCATGTCAAGATCAACAAAATCACAAGGCAAGACTTTATGTAATATGGACGCATGACAACCCCTACAGACCCTTCTAACAATAATAGACTCACCAATAGGAGCTGACACAACAAAGGGTTCACATAGCAATTCGTGACACATATCAAACCTACTAACAATGAATGGGGTAACGAAAGATAAAGTGGTACTCGGATCTAATAGAGAATGCACATCATAATCATAAACTTTTAACATACTGGTGATGATATTAGGCATATCATCCACTCCTTGTCTCCCTTGAAGAGCGTAAAATCTGTTGTGACATGGAGAACCTTCTTGATGGCCTCCTTGTGCTTCTTAACCTCCATGAGTACCATGTCCTTGGGGATGACCATATCTACCTTTTTTGGATCATTTGGACAATCAATAATCTTGTGGCCATCTTACCACACCCATAGCAAGCAACCAACTCTCTCAAGCATCCATCATCATGATTCTGCCCATACTTTGGACACTTAGGAGGGCTTGGTCCACCATTTCCACCTTGAGCTTTAGGGTTAGGCACCCTAGCATTAGTGCACCTTTGATTTGGAGTATTTGATGATCCTTGTCCTTGAAATTTTTGATCTTGTTGAAAACAACCACTATACTACATAAAAAAGGACTTTTAACGACCATTTCTTAACAAAGGGAAATGAATCCGGATGTTATAAATACACTTATAGTAACCAAAGTTTTTCCATTTTTTAAAGATAAAATTTAATCCAATATTAATGAGGGAATAATATTTGATCATTTAAAAGCATTACATCTCGTCGTAAAATATATTAGTTAGTGTAAAAATATATTTTAATTAATATGAGCACAAAGAAATCAGACCAAATCATGTTTTAAGTATAACAAGTGACGTTTTGTTAATCATTCTATTATCCTCGTAATAATCCTCCATCTTTTATAATTTTGCTTATTTCATAAAAAAAGTTTAATAAAAAGAAAAATATATTAATGTATTATTTTCTAAACTCTATCCATCATTCTTATTATAGTGTATGATATAAAATTTTGAAATATTATAAAATCATTTAGGTACAATTTTTTTTGGCACAATTTTTTTAACTTAAATATTTTTTGATATAGTTTCTGTACATATTTTTATTTTGAGAGACAATTTATTCTTCTTTACTTGACCTTCCTAAAGATGCAAGATGAAGTAGGTAAAAATAAAAAATTATAATGAAATCAGTATTCAGTAATAATGTTTCTTCTAATAAAAAAATATATATTGTGTCACTTTTTTTTTCATTATTGGTTGTAAAACTAATAGGTGTATACAAAGAAAAATCATTCGTTTGAGTTAGACAAGTATAAAGTAAAATTTTACAAATAGAAAATTGAAAAAAGGTTTACATGACATATAATCAACTACTAATCAATTAAGAAATCATGATTTTTTTATTATTTAAAATTTAAGATGATTTAATTAATTTGTATCTCATAATAATTTTAATGATATTGAATTATTATATTAGGTGAATGCCGTAAGCATAAAAAGAGAAACTAAAATAAGTTGGAGGTTTTATCCATGATGCAATGTGCAAAAAGTGAATTACTTAAGGTGCAAAATACAAAATAAATAACTTCATGCCTAGAACTAGAAAGCCCAACTTTCATTTTATTTGGTTTTGAGTACAGAAACAAATTTTATATTTCATTGTGGTTAATCTTTGATTTTGCAGAAAAGAAAAATGAAACTAATAGTTATTAGGAGTGCTATTAATTACCTTACATGAAGTTTTTATACTTGTCTTTTGACAAATCATGCAGCTTGAAGAACTCATCCTTAGAGAAAGTGTAATGAAATATAAGCAATGGAAAATGTTGAAGCACAGAAAGAATAGATTTCATATTTCAGAAATTGTTTAAAGATATTCTAGGTTTTCTTTTACTAGGAGTTCAAAAATATAATAACATACAATTTGTATATCTATATTTTTATAACGTTAAGCAATATCATTTTTTATAGTTAACTATAAAAATTGTTATGGCGGTGTGGCACTCTTTATTAACCAAATCAAACAATCCCGACATAATTGTTCATTCTTTCCTGAGGATCGACAACCAAGTAAGGGGCATACTTTGAAAGTTTGTTGAATTTGAGGGAATACTCCAACAGACTCATGAAGCCTTGCTTGAGGTTCATAAATTTCATCATCCTCGCCTACCTTAGCTCCATAGAAAAGAACCAGAGAGGAAGGCAGCTTTAAATTCCTCCCAAGGAATAGGCTTAGCATTCACCCTCTCCATCTTCCATTGGGTGAACCATATTTGTACAAGGCTTTTGAGTTGGTAGGCCACTAGTTCTGCTTTCTTTTATGAGCTTACCTCCATGATAGCTAGGACTTTGTAAACCTCATCAATAAATTCTGGAGGATCTTCCTCCACCTTGGAGCCATAAAACTCTGGAGGATTCATTATTGTAAAGTCCCTCACCCTTGAGGACAGAGTAGGAGCATGAGCAGCAAGGGCCCTTGATTAACTTAGTTGTCTATGACTTGTGCCAATAATGTGATGACATTCTAGTATTTGACATGAGTGACCTCTTATTCTTGGGGAGCTTGTGGGGCTGGAGGGGCTTGGTCCTCCTCATAAATAGGGACTCTTAGTGACATTCTTCTTGGAGGTATTATCTAGAAGCGTAAAGAGCAATTATTAGATTTAGAAAGTCTTAAGATAAGTTCTAAAGCATGACATAGATCATAAAGAAGTGAGTCATTTCCTAAATGCCTTATAGCCTCCTATTATAGTTGTGGTGCGCTTCACAATCATGAACAAGACTCTACTTGACACGGTATGTTGGTTTTCAAGGAACTAGGGCCAAGGTGCGACACTACAAATGAGAAACGTAAAGGTATCCTAAAAAAGGCTCATTGCATATATAAACACATCCTTGTTTAAGAAGCGTGGATCAATAATCAACAAATCATACTAATGGAATTAAGGGCTTAGGACAAACCTTATGGGACAAGAGATAATGAGTTTCCAATATTAACTCACAACAATTAAACTAAGGGAAGGGAACATAGGACATATTCTATGGGAAGTTGTTACTTAGGAAATTCACCATTTTGATAATATCATCAAAGAAACAACACACATGGGATAGAGAATAAAGAAACATCTTTATCGATCAAAAGTATCACATGAGTCATATATAACCTATCATCCAACAATTCCTCCAGTCAGGAGTAGAACAGGGGCCAAGGCATGTCCTAGGCTCATCCTCAAAAGTAAATAACAAAAGTAGCAATGCCTTAACATAAATACAGTAAAGAAAAAATAGATATTGCAGTCAAAATGGAAGACTCACCACAAGCAAAGTCTTCAAGAAACATACAAGCCCTGAGGAGGTGGATGGATAGGAGCTTCGATCCTTGCATGATTAGATCATTTAGGCAAAAATATGCATTAGTACTTTGAATGTCAGTATACGGGATGCTATGTAACAAGAGGTCAAAAGCCATAATAGATAAGATATATAATTATATACAACGACAATAAGCTCAATATCATCTTAGTTCCCAAACATGCTGAGTTTATTCATTTGATCTTAAAATCATAAAATTCAAAAGTAATGTGCATGAATAGATAAAATATGTTCACTTGAAACCATTCAAAATAACCTACCATTATCATAGTGAAACCCTAGTTAGAGCATCATGAAAATCACCTCATAATCTGTAAATATTCATAGCATCTCATAGTATCATAATATGCATAGCTTAAATACCATAAAGAAATTCATAAATCAACCCTTAGTAAGATTTCATTTATAATCAAATCAATAATTAATAATTTTTAACTTAAATTATGCATATATCAAGTCTTAAAATTAAAGATTTAAAAAATATTTTGGGATCCATAGGAGGAAGGACCCATGGATGAAGAAACTCACATACCTTAATATGCTTGAAGAAGAGAAGAAAATATTGGAAGAATCTTGGAAATACCTTTGAAGCTTGACCCTCAATGGAGGATCCTTGAAACCCTAGAAATTTAGGAGAATTTAGATGAGGAATTTTGGAGAGTTTAGAGAGGATTTTTGGTGTTATTTTGTGAGTAAAATAGGCCTAAAAATGATGAAATATTTGTGCATTTCCATATATAAGGTTTCAAGGATTTGTCTCAATCACCCTTAAATCTAAAATTTTTTGAAAATTTTGTACTATAGTGAAATGGAAGGGTAGACTTGTTCAAGCATATTTCATTTTCGTGTAAAGTTCAATTTTCTCTTGTGTTGGCCCTAGAATGAGTCTCGGTCATTTTTACATTGTAATGGACCCTCTCCGTGATGCATATAGGTCGCGAACCCCTCTAGAAAGTGCAAAAAGATGTAAAATAATTATTATTCATTACGATTAAGTTAAAAATTGAACGAGACCATTTCCCACACAATTTTGCCTCCTGATCAAGAATAGGTCTCAGATTTGCCAAAAAATATATGGATGGTGTGTTATGCAATCTATTACTAAGGTATTCTAAGGCACTTGGGAGATGTTACACTTGCCTTTGGTAGTGATTTCAGTCAAACGTCGATAGTCAACACAAAACCTCCAAGAGCCATCTTTTTTTTTGTTTTACCAAGAGAGAAGTTGAAGTGAAAGGAGGTTTGCTATGCTAAATCACCTTAGTTCTTAACATCACTTGGACTTGCTTTTACATTTCCTCTTTATGGTAATGGCTATATTTATAAGGACTCAGATTCATAGGAAAAGCACCAGGTTTAATAGGAATAGTATGATCTAAAGCTCGAGTAGGTGGTAATGTTTTAGCTTCATCAAAGAGGTCAGAGTACCTTTCTATCAACTCTTGCGGTGGTTTCTCAACTATTGTTTCTTCATATTGATCAGTGGTACTGATCATAAACAAGTGAGCCATTACTATTTGCCCTTTCTTTAGTAACTTTCCCATGGAAGTGCTGCTAATCATGCTTAGTTTCCCTTCCACACATACTCCCTTTAGAACCGCCTTGTTACCCTTTTTGCCAATAGTGACAACATTTCTTTCGTGATCAAATTTGACCGGGCTATACTTCATCATCTAGTCATTACCAAGAATAATATCACATCCCCCTAAACTGATAATTCCCAAATATTCCTTAAAGGTTTTGCCTTGCATAGTCCAAGTCATCCCCATGCAATGTGAATCGCAACATATATAATTGTCATCTGTAGCAGTAACCCTAATTGGTGGAGTATAAGTAGATATAGGCCCAACTTCTTTCATTTTGTGAGCATCTATGAAGCTATGTGTTCTTCCAAAATCAACTAGCACTATTAGATTCTTATTTTTTATACCAGCTTTCACTAGGATGATATGAACTCCCTTGTTGCTACCAGATAAGTAACTAAGTAGAGAGCTTCCTGCATCACTTGCTCTATTATAGAATTTCCTTCAAGCATTTGTATCTCATCTGGGCTGTCATCTTGTTCTTCAATTTCTCCACCTATTTCACTTATAATGCAGTTTAGTTATTTGTACTTACATGGGTGGCTAAGACTTATATTTTTCTCTATACCTATAACAAAGTTAGTTAGCCCTCCTATAGTTATAAGTATCTTGATTGACTCTGTAAGTATTTGTTTTGGAGACATGACCCCTAGTTGAAGTCATCGTTCTCACTAGATTCATAAACACATTAGTTTTAGAACCGCTCTTTGTTCTTTCTTTGAAGTCAGGTTTATCAACAACTCTATTCCTTCTTTCTAGAGCTTCTAAGGATTTCTCTTGCATTTTGCCTTTTTCTACTACAACCTTTAATGTCTGAGGTTTGAAAATTTTGATAGTCGGCTTAATTTCATCCTTCATGAAGCCAACAAAATTCGACACAAAATGAGATTCATTAAGAGTTGGATTTCTGATTAACATTTGAGCTTTCATGATTTCAAATTCGAGTAGGAACTCTCTATTGTTCCTGTTTTTCTTGTTTGATTAAAGCTTCCACCATATCCATAGTGGGTTCATTCCTAAACCTATCACATATATCATCTTTAAATACCTCTGAATTCTCCAAACTACCCTTCACATAAGTCGATTGGTACCTGGCACACCATACTAACAAGGTAAGAGACGGTAATTTCAATTCTCTAATCATCCCGGATGTGAAATACATCAAAGACTTCTCGCAATGTCTCACCTACTGGTAGGATCAACACCATCAAACCAGGGGATTCAAGTTTCAGAATTAGAAATTTCTAGCCCAATTGTCGATTAACACGACTATTATCTCTGCGACAATCACCATGATGACCATCTCGTGGTCTAAGTAATAATTATTCACCCATATATCCTTCACGAGTAGCTCATAGTTTTGCTCGATAGCATTCAACCTCTTTGAAATCTATTGTAGAGCCTGTGTAACACCAGTATAATCTTGAGCTAATGTGATATATGAGGCAGCACTTTTCCCAATTTTTGTTATTATTTTCCATAGTAATTCTCCATGTTTCAGCATCATTTCCTTAGTTTTAGAGGTTCTCTCATCAAGCAACTTCAATCTCATACCTTTGTTAACACTCATGGAATTAACGGTCACAAGAGCAATGCTCTAATACCAATTGTAATGGAGTGCTCACAAGTAGGTACTAATACAATAAATTAGGGACAATTTTCAAGGTTTACTAATAATCCAACTAAAGAGAATTACAATTAGAAAATGACTGAATAAATCTAGATTAGGATATGAAGAATCCAATTTGCAGAACCTATGAAGGAGTATAAGAGATTAGGTTGAGAAAGAGAAGAGAAGAAGAAGGAAGAACAGAGTTGAGAGAAGAAATGTGAAGAGAGAGAATGTACTAGGCAAATTGTTATCACTGTAGCTTTACCAAATTAGTTATAGGCTAATTTGTCCACTCAATCTGCACCATTGGTTTTCATTGGAAGAGGAATGAATCTGGACTTTCACATGTTAAATTTTAATTGGCTTAGTATATTTAATAGTTAAATAGCTCATAGCATGGCTAGATGGTTCGGATTATGGGGACACTAGTTCTAGTGATTGGGATATTTAGACACTTCTAAGTTCAATTTAATTCCTAAATTCATCCCCTTAAAGATTTATTCAACACTCCATGTATTCCTCCTTCATAAGCCATATGTTTATGACATGTATTATTGTACCCATCATCTAGTTAATTAACCAATTTTACCCTTTACATAATGTCACGACCCAAGCCTAGGTCTAGGTGTAACATGGAGAATGGGGACTCGAAAGTCTCCAAACAAGCCTCATAACATACTTAAGCATGTCATTGGTTAGGAAGCATGGAATAAACATTAAAAATAAATACTAAGGGATAGAGAAAGTAGGATGCAATCTAGGGATAAGGGACATGGGACATGCCATCACATGTTCAACAATAAACAAGTCTAAGGAGCGAGATCATAGGACTAATGCTATGGGAGTAGGGAGATAGGAATTTCACCATCTTATCAACACATCATAGAACAACATCATAAGATAGAGCATAAGGTTAGTATCCGTAAGCATCGAACATAACAAGGCTCATAGATAGAGTTTCATAATGTCCAACAATGCCTCTAAGTCATAGAAATGACTGGGGTCAAGATATGTCCTAGGCTGACCCTCAAAGTAAAAAGACATAGTATAATAATTGAGTAGATTGGAAAATGCCTCTAAGTCATAGAAATGACTGGGGTCAAGATATGTCCTAGGCTGACCCTCAAAGTAAAAAGACATAGTATAATAATAACATAACATTGGTAGATAGGAGGTGAGTCTTTTCCTTAAAGTAGAGGATATACTACAAGAAAACATCCACAAATTGAATCTAGTCATGAAGAGGTGGATGAGAAAAGTCTCCGATCCTTATATGTTAGATCATGTAGGGAAAAAAATGTGTTAGTATGTTTGAATGTACTAAGTATGCGGACATGCAATATACTAAGTATGCGGGTATGCAATGCATATGAACATGATAACCAACATTTCAATGTTAGATGACAAGGAAACCTAAATATATAGAAAGAAGTATATAGGAAAGACTTCATAAAAATATGCCTTAAAACCATGATGCATGAAAGTCGTAATACTTAAACATAGGGGTGATGGGACCTCAATTGACATATAACACTATATGAGCTATTACATGGAATCCCGATGTTGCCTCTACATCAAGAAAAGAGTGATCTATTGGGCAAAGGTAGACTATACTTCTCCTTATGGGAGAACCACGCATTTCAGTGAGTACTTCACCTTACTAGAACACCACCCATTTTAGAGAGGATTTTACATGTACATAATCATCCACAAAGATTCATAAACATGAACCTATGTTAGCACGTAGTTATGAGAAAGGTAGACTTTATATAAGGGCCCCATGAGTTAAACCCCACCTTCAATCTCATTCGGTGCTAGGTCATTATCCCATGAGAATACATGTACATATACATACTTGAAAAAGTAGCATGAGTCTTTTTAAATCATAATCATGCATACTTAGGATTAAGAGCCAAATCATATTTGGTAATCAGATATACTTGGCTTAAAAGCCAAATCATACTTAAATCCATGATTACATACATAGGAATAGCTTATTCATACTTGTACATGATGGTTAATACACATCCATAATTACTTTAAACCATATCATAGACATTATATTATTACTTCTCATGTCATAACCATACTTGCCTAGAAATCGTAGTCATAATCATAGATGGATAATAACCCACATCATAAATCTCATAAAATCTTTCTTCATGCATGCTTATGCTATAAGGAATGAAGGAATGGCATGAGTACTTAAAAATCATACTTAATCCATAATGAAATTAACAATCGAAACATGAAATTACCCATGCATAAATTCATAATTAAAAGGGACATGCAAATTCAAATCTCATAAAATTCATGTAAATTGACATAATTAGATTCAAATCATGCTAAAATCATCAATTAAAATTAACTCATAAAATAATTTCTCCAAATTGAAGCTAAATCACAAGACCCAATTGCAATCAAACTTAGAAATCATGAAATTAAAAAAATAGATTTTTGGAGCTTCATTCTTGGAAGGGAATCATGAATGAAACCACACATACCTTGAAGAATTTATAAAGACTAAGATGGTATAGACTTGAGCTTGAAGCACCTTGAATCCTCTAGCTTGAATCTTCAAAGATTGGCTTGAATGGAGTTCTAAGACTTGAATTCTAGACTTTAAGTGTTGGTAATTTAAAAATGAAGTGCATTAAATGACTAAGGACAGATTTAGGTTTCTTAGGATAGGCATAAAAGTCATAAAAGACCTTGAAAATAACTAAATTACCAAAAAAAGCCCTTAATAAAAAAAATAAAAAATTAAGCCGAATATTTGCACGATAGGCTTCACAGTCCATGGTGGCCTCCATGAACAAGACCTATGATATGAGATGGTAACTTGCTAGATGAGAATGGCCATGGGTCCTTCGGCAATCACCACCACAGTCCGTGGTGCTCTTCTATGGGCCATGATAGTGCCCGTGGTGGCACCATTACGCAAATCGGTGGCGACCAAGCAAGGGCCTCCTTTCACAAGCCTTTCACGGCCATTGGTGAGGTCTACGAGATGTGAAAGGCTCTATGTAGGGCTACCTAACTTGGAAAGCATGAATAAGGCTGAGCAACCTCGGCATGAAGCAAGGTCCACTCCACAACCACCTTGGTCAAACCATTGGAAATCACTTTTGAAGCATCGTTAAGGCCTTCCAAAGTCCAAGTCCTTACATCATCTCTCCCTCAAAAATATTCATCCTCGAATGGGCTAGAAAATAGTATGAAAAACTTGATTTGAACATAAAACATCTCAACATGAAGGTACAAAGCATAATTCAACATTCAAACATGTCATGACATGAAAACATAGGAATGAAGAAATTAGGACCATTTGAATAAGAAGAACCTACTAGCTTAGGCTTGAGTAGATTGGAAAAGATAGGGATATCGCTTCATCATGTATGATATTTCCTCCCTTATAGCACTCTCCACATGTTGGTTTCTCCAAAACACTTTATCCAAAGCAAGATCTAGGTTACGAAGTCTCTTTACTTTCCTATCTATGATTTCAACCGAAACTTCTTTATATGTTACGACCCAAGCCTAGGGCCTAGACGTAACCAGTGAATGGAAAATCCAAAGGGACCCAAACAAGTGTCATAGTATATCATCATATTCTTGGTCGTGGAAGCAATATAAAACAACATAAGAAATATAAACAAGGGGAATTGGGACTAAGGGAGAGAGAGATTTATACTTAAATAGCTTGAATACCATAAGTGAGTCAAAGCTCAAGCATAGTACATAACATGTCCAACAACATCTCTACTAAATAGATAAGAGCGGGGGCCAAGACAAGCAATCGGGCTCACCCTCATAGTTAATACATACATAAAAGAAGGATAATCTTAGAACATAGTATAAAAGAATAGTCATTATCCCCAAAATGGAGGACTCACCAAAGGCTAACTTGAACAATCCATCTAGCCACAAGAAGAATTAATATAAGCTCTAGTTCCTACATGATTACATCATGTAGGCATAGAGTATGCGTTAGTACGTTTGAATGTACTAAGTATGTGGGATGCAATGCAATAAGAGATAGGTATCATAGACAAAATGCATAAACATAGACAATGGATAACATACTATCAATATGACATGTATGAATGATACTTGAAGTAAAACATGTTAGTGAATCATATGCTTATATAGAATTAGAGCATGCATAGGAATAGACCATTATCATAGACCAAGCAAACTACTTCCCAAATCCAAGGCATACCATTCCTTGAATGGTGATTGAGGATTGATACCCCCTTAACAAGGCATCCGAGGCATGACACCCCCTTGTCAAAGTGATTGAGACTTGGCACCCTCTCAAGAAGGTGATTGAGGCGTGGTACCCCCTCATCAAGGCAAGCAAGGCTTGGCACCCTCTCGTCAAGATTATTGAGATTTGGAACCCTCTCAATAAGGTGATTGAGGCTTGGGTACCCCCTCAACAAGGCAATCAACTTGCAACATCATAAATACTTCTCATGAATTCAACACATGTACAATATACTTTCATCATCATAAAGTCATCATATAACTACTTTCCCTCTCATCATTTTACATCATATGCACACCATTTCTTCATCATCATAATATAATCATCCTAAAACTATTCAACTCATATGACATGCATTGAACCTTCAATTCCTCAAGAAACCCTAGCCAGATATTTTATCAAACACTTGGGGGGGTGTAATGGGGGGGTAAGAGACTATGAAATTTAGAGATAAAATCATGCAAGAAAATCTTTAATAAAAACATCAATCAACACCTTGCAACACCCCCAATATATTCACAACAAAACCCCTCATCAATTCCAATATTAGAACCAAGATTTAGAACTCAAAACATGCTAAAACAACCATACATTCATGAACTAAAATCACTGTGCTGTAAACTTAAGATTGGTCTTGAGTTTTGGGACTTGAATTTAGGGTGAAATATAAGTGTTTGAGAGGATACTTGTGAATATTAAGGATGATATGAGAGTGAAATAAGACTAAGTATATGTATTCTCAGGTATGGGAACCCTTAGGCCCAAGACTTATAAGTCTTGGACAAAACAAATTAAAACAGACACCAAAAATAATAGGGGCATGTCACGAAGGCTATACGAAAACCCCATTGGGATCTACATTCTCTGTATAAATGAGTTCTACGAAAATAGGTATAAATCTTTCATCCG
>DF359519.1:49742-68599 GCA_000787875.1 Solanum virginianum
GCAGGGTTATTGAAATCATGAACTAGTAAAGTGGTGCCCACATGAGTTGGTGTTAATCTTTAATTGGAACAACACAAGAACTGAGCCATGGACACTTGTATAGTCTTGCTCTATATATATATATATGAGATGATCACTTTATTCCATTTCATTCTAAACTTAGAAAAATAAAAGAGAAAAAGAAGCAAAAGTTTGAAAAACCTTCAAGAAGGTTTCGACCAAGACCACAAAAATTAGGAAATTATTCCTAGCCTTTACAAAAATTATTTGTTGATGCAAACCCCCTATATTAAGGTCCCTAAGTAGCGTAGAAGTGTCACTGGAGCAAGTAACCAGCTATTTTCTCACTTTTGAAAACCCTAGCCCATTTGTAGAGTTAAAGAGAAAAGGTAAGATTTAATATTGTTTTATGTGTTGTAAAGGTTGTAAGTATGTTGTAGTATGTTAAAATGAAGAAAAATCATGAAATATGTAATCTTGGAAGTGAGTTGTGTGTGAAAATGTTTAGGGCCGTGTGAGTATGTATGTGTTGTGTGGTGTTTTGTTGTGTTGGAATTATGAATTGATGTCTAGTTAGTATATTACGATCATTGGAGGGTGAAGGATGATTGGAAACCATCCATATATGTATGTTGGTGTGCTAGCCGAATTTATGAATATTGTCAAGATGATAAAAAAGAGAGCTATTATTGTGTATTGCCTTTCGAATTGATTATTGATGTTTCTAGGTTGTTGTTGTTGTTGATCATCATTAATTGAGCCGAGTTGAATTCTCGGGGTGGCCTATTTTCAGGGGAAATGCTGCCCAAATTTTTGTAGAATTAAGGACAAAGTTTGAATTTAATGCCCAAAAAGTCTTTAGCTAATTGATCGGTATTTTATGACTTGTTTGTAGAACTTGGACAACCCGAAGAGTAAGTTGAATTAAGCTTGCATATGGATTATATTGGAGAGCGTTTGAGGTATGTAAAGCAACTTTTCCTGTGCACCTTGAGTTGCCTAGAAGCATAGGCTACGACCTTACCATTTTGCATTAATACACAACCAAACCGACTCTAGATGCATCACAATACACAACAGGCTATGATACGAGCCTCGAGGAAACTCTATTCTTGTGATCCGAGCTTGTTTATGATTTGCATTTGTTCCTTGGATTCTTGTGTTAATATGTCATAATATTGATTCTTATGCCTTGGGTTTTATAAGTTAAAGGATATGTGAAAGCTAACTAGTTTTTAAAGAACTTATTATTTAACGATTCTAAAACTACAAGCGTCCGTAACGTTGCAAAGGAGATGTGAAATTTGATTAGTTTTGAAAGAACTTATTCTTTGAGGATTCTAAAATTACAAATGTCCGCAACTTTTACAGGAAAGCTCGAATTGCTTTGAAAATTTTCGTAGGAGTTTGTATTATCTAGTATAAGTATGTTTTCTATAGGTTGGGCCAGTTTGGGTCTCCACCCATCCATGGGTCCCGTAATGCCCTTTTATTTAATTTTGGTAACTTTTGAAAGAAAATGTAATAATTGTTATTTCGATTTCAAATATGACTACTTTACTTATGTTTTGGATTTATGACAATGATTATTTGCCATATGATTACTTACTACACTTGTGCCTACTATGAAATCGTTCGCCGATTCCCGGGCCGATTAGTTATCGTGCGCACTATGATATACTTCAGTGTTATGCTGTGTTTATAGTTCACCGAGCCTCGCCCAAGGGTCGGGTTCTGGTTTTGTTTGGCATTATGCTTTGGCCATTATGCTGTGTTTGCCGTGTTGTGATATGTGACAGAAATTCGAATATTTGCAACTTTCTGGTGTTATGTTGTGTTATGGCTTCATTGACGGGCGGGAGACCATAGTTTCTGTGCCCTATGCATGATTTGTATTTAAAAGTGAACATTTTAATATTTTTGGGTATGCATTTGCCTTCCATACTTTTGTTTTGATTATTATTCAGATTTATGTTCTGTACATTCTGGTTTGCATACTCGGTACATATTTTGTACTGACCCTCTTCTTCGGGGGCTGCATTTCATGCCCGCAGGTGCAGATGTACAGTTTGGTGATCCACCAGCTTAGGACCTGTTTCGGAGTTATGCCCGTAGGTATAGACATATAGTTTGGTGATCCACCAGCTTAGGACCCCCTTTTGCTGTTGGAATGCTCCCCCTATTTTGGAGCCCACTTTTGGTATACCCTCATTCGTTGTTTTGCATATATTTATTTGAGGGTACGACGGGGTCCTGTCCCGTCCTATGATTCTATCAGTCTGTTTAGAGGTTTGTGGACATATATGTGTGGGTTGTGCCCAGTCCATTTGACTAGACTTGCATGATATGTATGTTGGGCGGCTTTACCCGCCATGGCGGCTTTGTCGGCCCATATATGTATATATGTTGTTCTATTGACTCTATCTGGTTTCTGTTAGTATCTTCTGATGTGCAAAGTTATGTTGGGATAGTCCGTAAAACAAAGGAAACTCTACCCAATTTTTTTTAAAATATAAGCCATCTGTTTGTAACTCAGTTTTTCATTGTGTTTGGGTGCCAATCTGGGCACTAGTCACGGCCCACGGGGTTGGGTTGTGACAATGCCTCCCCACCAATACACCTCTCTCAAGTCTCTATACATTTTGGTGGAGCCGGGGTGGATAGAATAAGAGGAATTATGGGCTTTATCCAGAATTCTCTCCCTCAAACCATCAACATATAGCACACACAATCTACCTTGGTGTCTAAGGGCCCATCTCCCCCTTGGGAGAAAACCTCTATGTTGCCCTCTTTCACCAAGGCATTCAAATCAAGCAAGGAGGAGTCTAAATCTTGTTTGGCCATCACCTCATCAATCAAAGAACATTTAATATCATCAATAACAACGACACCATCACCCACATGTTCTAACCTCACGCCCAATCTAGCCAATCTATGCACCTCCCTTGCCATCTCCCTATCACCATCACCTACACGAGCTAGGCTACCCATAGACACCCATCTCAAAGCATCCGCCGCAATATTAGCCTTACCCGGATGATAATGCACACTCATGTCATAGTTCTTAAGGAGTTCTAGCCACCTTCTTTGTCTTAAGTTATGATCTTTTTGAGTGAAGACATATTGAAGGCTCTTATGATCGATGAAGACATCAACATGCACCCCATATAAATAATGTTGCCAAATCTTTAATGTAAACACCACGGCGGCTAATTCAAGATCATGGGTAGGGTAGTTATTTTCATGCACCTTGAGTTGCCTAGAAGCATAGGCTACGACCTTACCATTTTGCATTAATACACAACCAAACCGACTCTAGATGCATCACAATACACAACAAAACCCTCAAGCCTATTCGATAGAGACAATATAGGAGTAGACACAAGTCTATCTTTCAATGTTTGGAAGTTTTTCTCACATTTTATCATCAATGAAGACCACAACAAAGGAATCAAGGTAGGGCTTGAAGATTCTATTCATCAGGTCCCTAAAGATGGCCGGTGCATTAGTCAATCCAAAGGACATCACCATAAATTCATAATGCTAATATCTAGTCCGAAAGGCTATCTTGGGAATATCACACTCCCTCACCCTCACTTGATGGCACCCAGACCGAAGATCAATCTTAGAGAAAACGCTAGCCCCTTGCAATTGGTCAAACAAGTCATCAATCTTTGGGTGAGGATATCTATTCTTTATAGTGACCCTATTGAGTTGTTGGTAGTCAATACACATTCTAAGTGACCCATTTTTCTTCTTTAAAAATAACACGGGCACACCCAAGGGGATTAGTTAGGTCTAATAAATCCCTTCTCCAACAAATCTTTCAACTGCTCCTTTAACTCCTTCAACTCTGCTGGGGCTATACAATAAGGAGGAATTGAGATAGGTTGGGTGTCGGATAGGAGATCTATATCGAAATCTATCTCTCTTTTGGGAGGGACACCAGGAAGGTCATTTGGGAAGACATCAAGAAACTCATTCATAACCGGAACCGACTCAATGGAAGGGACTTTGGGCTCCATATCTTTGACTCTCACAAGATGATATAGACACCCCTTAGAAATCAACCTATGGGCTTTAATGCATGAGATGAACCTACCCCTTACTACAACATCATGACTTTCCCACTCAAGGACGAGTTCATTTGAAAATTAAAACTTGACACTACGAGTTCTTCAATCAATTGAAGCATAATATGCATGTAACCAATCCATCCCAAGAATAATATCAAAATCAACCATAGCTAATATCAAAATCACAAGGTAGGATTTTATGCAATATGCAAACCGGACAATTCCTATACATATTCCTAGCAACAATGGATGCACCGATAGGAGTAGACACTTCATATGACTCATCCAACAAATCTGACTTAACATGGAACTTTTTAGCAACATAGGGGGTAACAAAGGAAAGGGTGGCACCCGGATCAATCAAAGCATATACATCAAGATAAAAATTTTCAACATACCGGTAATAACATCGAGGAACTCACCAACCTCTTGCCTCCCATGTAAAGCATAAAAGCGATTGTGCCTTGGGGAACTACCTTGAGGACCACCTCTACCCAATGGAGTCGCATTTGCACCACGAACCTTGCCATAGTTTCTTGGACAATCTACTTTCTTGTGGCCAAGCTCCCCATATTCAAAGCATGCATAGGAATCTTTCAAGCATGGGCCCTTATGACTCCCTCCATATCTAGGACACAGATCATTAGGAGCCATCCCAACATTACCTTGAGTTTTAGGAAAGTCATCGGCAAACCCCCTATTAGTAGCATGAGAAGGCCTTTGGCCTTGAGGAAATCTAACACCCTTGGGAAACATGCCTTCAAATCGGGCCCTTTTGGCCTCGTGGCCCCTCTTCTTTCTTAACTTATCCTCTTTCATTTGCTCGACATATGTCATCAACCAAGATATGTCCATGTCACTAACATTGCAGATCGGTACTCTTCACTTACCAAATCGGAGACCTCTATAACAAACTTGTTCATCCTTGACTTAGAATCAGCCACCAAGTGAGGAACATACTTTGAGAGTTGATTAAATTTGAGGGCATACTCCCTCACACTCATACCACCTTGATTCAAATTCATAAACTTAACTAACTTTGCTTCCCTAAGCTCAAGAGGGAAGAACCGATTAAGGATGACCAACTTGAATTCCTCCTAATGCACCACATAGCCATTACCTTTCTCACCTTTCCTTTGATCAAACCAAATTTGGGACACCCCCTTGAGTTAGTACGCCATCAACCCCGCTTTGTCATTTGGCCCCACACCAATAATAGATAAGATTTTGTAGATTTCATTAATAAACTCTAGTAGATCTTCATTCACCTTTGACCCATGGAAAATCGGAGGATTCATCCTCATGAAATTCCTTACACTAGCTCCTAGGGTAGTAGCATAAGGGGCTTGGCCCCTTGTTGGACTTTATTGGCCACCACTTGGGCAATCATAGTAAGGGCATCCCGGAGCTCACTATTGGTAGGTTGCTCCTCGGAAGTTTGGGCCCGTCTTCCTCTTGTATTCGGCATGATCTAGTATAGAAAAGAATAATCATTAGGGGGAATACTTATCATAACTCTTAGGACAACTTTGGATATAAAAAAGGGACACATTTCCCAAAATATCTCATAGCCTCCTATTCATAGTCATGGCGGGCTTCACAACTATGAATAAGACTCTAATTAATGAGGTGTGTTGGACTCTGAGGATCTATCAACCTAGAGTTCTGATACCAAGTTTATCATGACCCATACCTAGGGCCTAGACGTGAGACGGAGAATGAGGAACCCGAAGAAATCCCAAACAAGCCTCTAAACATATCGTCACACATCCTTGGTTACGGAAGCATACAAAGACATATACAAATAAAAGTAAGGATAACGGGACTAAAGGAAAAAAATTTGCATAAACATCAAAGTCAAAAGTCAAGAATCAAAGTCATACATAGTACACACCTTGTCCAACATACACCTCTAAAACATAGAAAGAGCGGGGGCCAAGACAAAGTAACCAAGCTCACCCTCATAGTCAAAGATAACACAAGATAGTCTCCTAATGCATAGATAATAGAGAAAAGGCATAAAACAAAGTCCCCAAAATGGAGGACTCACCAACAAGCTTGGAATAGCACTACTTAGCCATGTGGAGGAGGAGGGTGATCAACTTGGGCACCAATTCCTATATGGTGATATCATGTAGGCAAGAGTATGTGTTAGTACTTTTGAATGTACTAAGTATGTGGGATGTAATGCAACAAGAGATAGACATCATAATCCAAAATGCAAAACGATAGATAATAAGCATATTATATTTACTAAGTATGTGGGATGCAATGCAGCAAGAGATAGGCATCATAATCCAAAATGCTAAATGATAGAGAATAAGCATATTATATCAAGATGGCATGTATGATCAATGCATAAGTAAATCATGCTTAAGTATATCATGCTCATATAGAATATCATATGTGAAGAATGAGACCAAGCAACCTATCCACGGTATAAATCCCTTGGTGGTTGATGGTGGTCGTACCCCGTCATCCATGGTGACGAAGTATAATCCCCTCGCATAGTTGATAGTGGTCGCATCACTCCATCCATGGTGACGGGGTATAAACCCCTTACATGGTTGATTATGGTCACACCCCAAACATCCATGGTGATGAAGTATAAACCCCTCGCATGGTTACCTGGGCTCTTTTTCCCCCGGATCGAGCATGGTCTATGCAACACTTTATATAGGATTCACCATATGTTCTAATGCAATATCTCATGTAGGAATAAACATATATATATAAGCTCAAAATATGCTAAAACCACCATACTTTCATAAACTAAAATCGTTGTGCAATAAATTTCTCATTATTCAAGACACACATGTAAAATCACTTTAAATCATGCAATATTAAGTAAAAGAGGGTTTACACACCACAGGTGGATGGACCCAATGGTTCAACACCACATACCTTAGCTTTGGAGAAGTTCTTGGTGAAGGTTGACAATGGAGACTTGAAGCTTGAAGAGAATCCTTAAATCCGGATGAGGGTTTTGGGTCTTGAGTTTGAGAGTGAAAATATGACTAAGTGTTTGAATGAGTGTTGGAAAATATTTTGGGGAATATGAGAGTGAAAATTAACTAAGTATGGATAAAAATACATTTGGGAAATTTGGGCCCAACACTTAGAATATTTTGGACCACACTTAAAAATTGCCATGTGACCAAAAACATATCTTCGCATCGTGGAGAGGATGCAGAGATGATTTTATACTATGGCGCACCCAAGGTGCGTCGCGGAAAGCCTTATGGAATTCGTCCCTTAAAAATTTTTAATTGCTATTATTTCGCTCTTAAATTGAGGTTAGACCCTTTTTCATCTAATTTGGACCCCCTGATCACAAATGTGAAGTCAAATTTTTAAAATAACGAACAAATTTTTTGATATAAAGAAATCAAAATTTTAGGCATTTCAAGGCACATTTTTGGGCACTTGTTGGGGTCGTTTTACTATCAACTTACGTCAATCAATGGGGCACATGGGATAACAATCCCATGTAGCACCCCTCTGATGACTGCCACTATCAACTTACGTCAATCAATGGGGCACATGGGATAACAATCCCATGTTTTAGGTTAGCGTTACATACCTATAATGAAGAACAACTTAATCTTGTTTAAGGAATTGGCCCCAAATCTTGAAATCCCCAATTTTTCTTCTCTCTCTTTCAAGGATCCTTATTTAAAAACTAGAAAAAATGAGTTTTGAAACTCTTAACTTGGTGAAAGCGACCCTTTAAACATATTTTTGGGACTTAGGATAGGTTGAGAAATGACCAAAGTGTCCTTCCCGAATTTAAAGAAAGAGATTTCACTCCATCACACTATGTCCAGGTCGCGCTTGGGGCTCAGACATGTGTATTTTCACGAATTTATCAAAACATGTTCTTTCCAATTTACATTAAAAAAATTTAAAAAAATAAGTGTAAGTGCACGTCCCTGGTGCATCGCGCATCAACTCTATCTCCGAATTAATTACAAAAATTTATTTTTGACTCGGTCGCTCTAAAATCGTGTCGAGACCATTTTTCCACTCAATATTTTGCGTTGATTGTAAATTCGATCTCGGATTTTCCATTGGAGCTTGGGAAGACCATTATGCGCAAATTCCATTCTAGGAGTATTTCAAAAATTTCACGGGGTGTTACATTATCTCCCCCATCAACAAATCTGTGGTAGTAGCCTACTAACCCCAAGAAGCTACTTACATCGGTTGGAGAGGTCAGTCTGGGCCAGTTCTTAACCGCTTCAATCTTCTAGGCATCCACTCGAATACCATCACCTGAGAGAACATGACCTAAGAAGGCCACTAACTTGAGCCAAAACTCACACTTTGTAAACTTTGCATACAATTTATGGTCTTTAAGAGTTTGCAAAACCACTCTAAGATGATTGGCATGTTCCTCTTTACCCTTAGAATATACTAGGATATCATCAATAAATACAATCATGAATATGTCAAGATACGGTCTGAATACCCTATTCATCAAGTCTATGAAGGCTGCAGGTGCATTAGTCAGCCCAAAAGACATGACCAAGAACTCGAAATGGCCATACCTTGTGCTAAAAGTTATCTTGGGAATGTCACATTCCCTCACCTTCAACTGATGGTAACCCGATCTGAGGTCTATCTTGCAGAAACAAGTGGCACCCTAAAGCTGGTCAAATAGATCATCTTGTTCAGTTGCCTATATGCACGTTCTGAGATACCTATCTTTCTTACGCATGAATAGGACGGGAGCACTCCAAGGAGAAACACTAGGACTTATGAAACCCTTCTCTAGCAAGTCTTTCAATTGCTCTTTCAACTCTTTCAATTCGACGGGGGCCATTCTATAAGGTAGGATTGAGATAGGTTGGATAGCGGGGAGAACATCAATCCCAAAGTCGATCTTCCTATTAGGGGGGACTCTAGGCAGATCCTCAGGAAACACTTCAGGAAACTCATCTACAATCGGGACTGACTCTAGAGTAGAGGACTCAACATCATCAGATGTAACTCACACTAGCTAGTAGATACAACATTTAGAGATTAGCTTTCTGGCTCTAAGATAGGAGATGAACTTGCCCTTAGGTGCAATGGAACTCCCCTTTCACTCTTGGACTGGCTCATTGGGAAATTGAAACTTAACAACTGGGGTTCTATAATCAACAAAGGCATAACATGCATGAAGCCAATCCATGCCAAGGATCAGATCAAAGTCAACCATCTCCAACTTTACCAATCCTACAATCAACAAAGTTATAAGAGGCATGAAGCCAATCCATGCCAAGGATAACATCAAAGTCAACAATCTCACACTCTACCAAGTCAGCTAAGGTATCCCTATGATAGATAGATACTACACAATCCCTGTAAACCCTCTCAGCTAAGATAGACTCACCAATAGGATTGGAAACAGAAAAGGACTCAAGCAGACACTCTGGATCAATCCCAAATCTACTACCACATAGGGAGTTACAAATGATAGAGTGGTACCCGGGTCACACAATGCATAATAATCAAAAGTAAAAACTCAAAGGATACCCATAATAACATCTGATGCTGCCACCTGATCTTGATGATTACCCATGGCATAAAGACAATTTGTCCCACCTCTTGTACTTGTAGTAGCACCCCTCTGATGACTGCCAACTGGGGGTGCTGCAGAGGACTGTGCTTTATTGCTTCCCTTACCTCACCTCCTTTTTAGGAACTCATACTGGAAGTGACTAGTCTACCATATAAGTTACAAACATTCGTTCCCACACGATACTCATTCGGATGAAATTTGCCACACCTACCACAAAGTGGCTTTCTATTCGTACCTCGCATCATACTAGCCTGAGATTGAGAACCCTGGGCCCTGAAGTTGTGTGACCATAAGACTTCTGATCATACTGATTCATTTAATTTCTTTTGGACAAAGAACATCAACTCATCTGATCATCTATCAACTCTATGGATCAGGAACATTCCTGATCATACTGATTTTGTTCGACGGGCACACTCGCTGCAGAGGGTGCATAACTAGAAGACCTCTATTGAAAGTAAGACTTATCACTCTTATTTTGTCTCTGTTGGCTAGGCTCATTCCCTGCTGATTTGGCTTTCTTGCTCAGATGTTCTTTCCTATCTTTCTTCTTATCTTTCTCGGTTTGCTGGGCATATACCATGATCCTAGATATATCCATACTTGGGATCAACAATGCTGCTTTGTATTCCTTCTTTACATGCTAGCCCAATCCCAACATGAACTTCCTTATCCTTGCCCTTATGTCTTGGACCATCTCAGGAGCATTGACAGCTTAATAAACTTGAGACTATACTCCTTAATAGTCATTCCCTCTTGCTTTAAGTTCATGAACTCATCAACCTTCACCTCCCTCAATGCTTGGGGAAAGAAGTGGTCAAGGAACATAGTCTCAAACTCATCCCACTCAGCATCTTCACCTCGACTATCCTCCCATTAGTTGTACCGAACATTTGCAACATCTTTCAACTGATTGGAGGCAAACTCAACTCCTTCAATCTCATTAGCATGCATGGCCCTCAGAACCTTCCATATCTCATCGATGAAGTTCTGTAGGTCTTCCTCAACCTTTGACCCCATATAAACTGGTGGGTTCATCCGTAAGAAGTCTCTGAGCTTGGTTGCAGCTGTGGATTCTTGAGAGCTGGAACTGGGGGACTGAGGACCTCGACTATTACCCTGGGAGGCCCCTAGCTCTGTAAACATAGTATTGGCTCCCCTAAACTCTATCTTTGAAGAGGGGACTGGCTATGGCTGAGCAGGGGGCGCCTGAGGAACCTCAGCAGTCCTGGTAGGTTGACCCCGTCTCCTCGTCCCCGTCTAAGTAGGGGCCTTTGGTAGGGAATTCTCAGTAATTAGGGTTGAGGATCTCTCTGGGCAGCAATGTATTTTGGAGGTATCATCTGCAACGTGTAACACACGAATTAAAAAAGAGTTTTCATAGAGTTAAACTCTATCGCACGAACTCAGAACATAAAAGAAAGGAAACCTTTCCTAATGCCCTATAGCCTCCTATTTATGAAGTGTGGTGCACAACACACTTATAAACAGGAGTCTACCAGACACAACTTCATAGACTTCCTAGGATCTGTGCTCTAATACCAAGTTTATCACACCTCGGAAGGGTACCCTAGATGTAACTAGCACTCGAAGACTATCGCTAACCCCCAAGCGAACCACCTGGCCTCTTTACAGTCATTCAGTCACACATATAGCGGAAATCATCATAAAGAAAGACATAAGATAGAGCTAGTAGGTATCTCAGTCAATACTACATCGAAGGATAAGGGCCATAGGCCAATAGATAAATCTCAACACTACTCCATGACATAATAATAGAGTCCAGAACCCAGTTAGAAGGAAAAGACTCCAACATCAAAACATATCTCTGTGTCTATGAAACCTCTATTTCTACAGTCTAAGAAGATATCATGATAGGTCATGACTACCACAACTCAAGGAATAAAGTTAAAGCATATGAAAATGAAACAAATGGTATCCTACAAATATAGGGGAGGACTCACCAATTTCTGAAACTACGGAACTCTAAACCTTAATGATTTGCCTGCTGAAGTCTCCTATTTGCTGTATCTGTATCATGAAATGATACAGCACTAAAAGATGTCAGTAAGTGTAATGTACGGTATGCAAAATAGCTGACTAACAAGTATAAGTAGAAGTAAGATGGAATAGCATCAAATCTTAAGAAATGTATCTCAACTCAATGAGATGGAATGAACAATAACTTATCAAGATCAATCAAGACTCATACCATCATATCGACCTCAGAGTACGATCAATATAGAACCTATTTAGGAGTTTTTCTAATTGACAACCATCACGTATGAGTTGGTAATGCTACAACAAAGCTATGTCATTGCCACATCCATCCAGTACCTTACCAGGGTAAAGGACGTCTCTAATGGTGGATCCATAGTAACATCAAGCCCTCTTTAGGGACTAAGGAAACATCCATTTTCATGATTTAATCCTCTCCTACGGTTGCCATGTAGTTAATGAGTGGGAGTGAGACTCGCTCTTACTTATTTCGATGCTCAATACTCCTCCCAGGACTCAAAATGCTCATAAGACATCAAACATCAAGATTACCCATCATTTAATTTCTTTTGGACAAAGAACATCAACTCATCTGATCATCTATCAACTCTATGGATCAGGAACATTCTTTTAAGATTAAATTCAACCTCTTTAAGACTCTAAGGACATCAACCTCATCAACATCATCATCAACATACCCAACTCCGGACCACAGTGACAATAACAAGCATGGTAACACAATCAAGGCTCTAGAAATCAACCCATAGGTTCATTCTTGTAGTCTTCAACAAAGAATCATGCAGGGTTTATATAACAATTTAACTAAACCATTTAAGCATTTAATTCAAGTTACGATGATCATCAATTCAAGAAAATATATAGGATAAGAATAAGTTTTAATAAATATTCAAGAATTTCACACATAGAACTCATCACATTCAACTATCAACTTACTTCAATCAATGGGGCACATGGGAGAACAATCCCATGTTTTGGGTTAGCCTTACATACCTGGGATGAAGAACAACTTAATCTTCTTCAAGGAATTGGCCCCAAATCTTGAAATCCCCAAGCTTTCTCCTCCTTCTCTCTCAAGGATCCTCACTTAGAAACTAGGATAAATGAGTTTTTAAACCCTTAACCTGATGAAAACGACCCTTATAGACGGTTTTGGGACTTAGGATAGGTTAGAGAATGATCAAAGTGCCCTTCCCGAATTAAAAGAATGAGATTTCACTCTGTAACACCATGTTCGCGTCGCGCCTGGGGCTCAGACATGTGTATTTTCACGAATTTCTCAAAACACATTCTTTCCAATTTACGTCAATTTTTTTTTAAAAAAATAAGTGTAAGTGCGCTTCCCTGACGCGTCGCGCCTGGGGCGCGCATCAACACTGTCTTGGAATTAATTACGAAAATTTATTTTTTGACTTGGTGGCTCTAAAATTGGGTTGAGACTATTTTTCCACTCAATTTTTCATATTGATCGCAAATTCGGTCTCAAAATTTTTCATTGAATCTTGAGAAAACGCGTTATGCGCACGATTCCTTTCTAAGGGTATTTCAAAAATTTCACGGGGTGTTACAGACTCCCCCCCATAAACTCTTGCCTATACGGCATAAAGTCTGTCCTGATTCTTCTTATCTTGTTGCTCTGTTTTGTGAGACGAATATTGTTTGCCGTTGTCAAAATCGAGTTACACTGTTGGCATCGTGTTCTCTATTAAAATTTGTAAGTTTTTTTAGCCAACTTTCTGGAAAACCTGGTTTCCCCTCCTTCTGGACAACTTGGTCCCGCTCTATTTTCTATACAGTTTACGTTATGTTTCGACTTAGTTGTCCTCCTTCTGAACAACTTAGTGGTATCTACCAACTTATTTGTCCTCCTTGTTGATAACTTGGTGACACCCTGTTGACAATACAATTTTGACAAAATACTTACTTATTGGTACTAATTTTACACACTCTCTCACCTAAATATATAACATTCCAGATTTGGCACCTATGATTCACTATTTAAAGTATGTTTCCTACATTATAGGTCTGCTCAATACTCAATTCATATTTAAAATTTTATAAGAAACAAAACATAATTAGCATGATCATGTATTTCTTAGGTACAAAATATCATTTATATAGTAGTAGCATTGGAATTTTCTCTTAATTAGTTGTGGGGGTGGAGATAAGTCAACCAAAAAAATAAATCACCAAATAGCTTCGAGTTATACTATACCAAATTTTGATTACCACACCGAACATTCAAAGTTTAGTGTTTAATACTCTTCCGTTCAATTCATCTGATACAATTGGTATTTGAGACATTTACGTAGTTTTCGAATGTATAAATTTATTTTAAAAAATTTAAACCTTCGATGTCTCAATTCATAGTTAAAGTTTTGAAGTTTGAAATTGAAACTTCAATTGTGCTACATAAATTGAGACAAACTAATATTTAGTCTTAAATATTTATTATCAAATTACCAAAATCAAACTTGAAAAAGATCCAGCCAAATAGTGGGTGCACCCCTGATGAATTGTTGGCCATATATATGTGAGTAACATTAAGGAGTGACTTGGATATCTCGGTTGACCTATGCATATAAATCATAATTCTAAGGTTTTAGAGTGAAGGTCTAACATCCATATGTGATTTTTATAAAAATTAGCATGTCAAAAGTTAGATAAATTATGAAAATATGTTGGTACTCCGTGTTGATAAATTACGTTCATATGAAGAATGTACCATCATCATCTACTTAAATTTATGTTAAAAAGAGATATTCCATGTGATTGTTTTTGCAAGATCTTAAATAGGTATATTTTCTGCATCTTTATTTCTTAATTCTATTTCTTTCCTATCTAAAAGGAAGCAAATTTAATTTTCTAAAGATAAATTTATTTGCTTATGTTGGTGTATAATTCTCTGTCGTTCTTTTCTTGGCATAAATGAGGATAGGGAGGAAAAAATGGTATAGTGGATTAGAGGAAAATCGAATGCTCATCAATAAGATGAATTTTAGGTAACTAAGAAACTAAACTACTGAGATTTCTCAAATATTTATATTCTCGGGTTTCTGCCTCATTATCTATGGACAAAATATGAATTTCCTCTGAATTATGTTCTCTATATAGTATATTCAAGATAATGATATATATATATATATATATATATATATATATATATATATATATATTTATCAATTATAGTTGAGTTTGCGCACAATAAAAGCACAAAAACTTAATCAGTATGTGCACATTGATTAATTAGGAGCCAACTTCACTAGAATCCCTTTGTATCATGTTCCTTAAGTCTATAAATATTTATTTTCCTTTTGATGTGTGAAATTTCGTATCTTACAATGGTCCTTGTCAATTAAAATGATATATTATGTATAAGCCTAAGATGAAAGTCTGTTCTACATTAAGTATAAACTATTTTTAATTCATGTTTCATGATAATTCCTAATTAAAAGAGTTTTGTTTTTTCTTTCTGTTCGTGAAGAAGATAAAGGAACTATGACTTGGAATGAAGAAAAATGTCATGGAGAATAAAATAATAATTGAGGATGTAAAAAGTATTAGGATGTAAAGTCATTTGTATGTTACTGATACGGGCAGGAGAAAATATTTGTTCCAGAATTTATGTTAATTCTATCATCTTTTATCGATTGAAACTATTCTAAATTTCTTTTTCCTTCTCACTAGGGAATTTAGAAATTTTGACTATTGTCACAATCCGATCCTCGTCATGATCGCGTCTGTGAGATCCCACATACAGGCAAGCTAATTCCCAACCCCAGGGTATCTGTTCTATATCACTAGTCACAACAACACTAGATACGCCCGAATAAACTAACACTCTCTACTCAGAACCGGGAAGCCAACTATACAGAGTTATATATATATATATATATATATATATGCATGCACACACACATAATAATAAGATTGTAATACCCCACAAGTTTTGAGATCGGATAAAGGCTAGAAATTTTATTTTCGAGAGAAATGTTGCAAATATTCGGGCTGCATAAGGATGAAATAAGGTTAGACATGGTCTTTCAAAGGTACATTTAATTGGATCTAGTCCTTTAACATCCCAAATCAGTTCTAAGCCTTTCATGTGACCTCATATCACTCCACAATATTTGACCTTTGATTCGTTTGGTCAAAACGCTTTTCAAATCCTCTTTTCAAGTTCTAGTCGGAGGATCTCCATAGAACCCTCAAGCCCTATATAAATTCACCTTCAAGACTTTAATCCAAGCTTATGTATGTGGTTTATGGTCTTTACAGAGCTCTTACATCAAGCCAAATTGAAAGGAATTCCATTGGCTAATATAAGTTTTTCGTATGAACCGATTCAAGGGTCAACTTTAAATGGTCATATCTCCTTATACAAAAATAACTGGGTGGCCTACGACCTACCAAATTGAACATCTTTGCATTATCCTTTCAACACATCTAGTTTCACCTAATTTTGATTTCGGATAAAGAAGTTATGCCTATTTTCGTAAAATCCATTCGTGTAGGGGTCTATGTGAATTTCTAATTCCATGTCGTTAATAGTCCTTACATAATTTTGGGTTATTCTAAGGTTATTTTATGATCTTTTCACCTATCTTAGACCCCTAAATAAGCTTATATTCTTTCATTATAATTCATCCACATTAGAAAACACTTATGCTCTAGAATTCAATTCCTAAGGTTCTCTCTTCAAGTCTAGTGTTGGGGATTCAGTTCAAGGAATACAAGAGAGCTTCAACCCAAGTCCAATCCATCTTAATTCTTCTAATTTCATCAAGGTAGTGGGAATGATTCATGATTTCCTTCCAATCATGAAGACCCAAAATCCCTATTTCTTAATTTCATGAATTCTAAGTTTATTTTGCAAGTGGGACTTTTAAATTAGTTTTAATTTGTTAAAATTGAGCAATGGACTAAACTTATTAATTGATTTTATGATGATTTGGATCTGATTATTTTGATTTATACGCGTTTTATGAAGAATTAAATATGCATTTCCCTTTAATTTATGAATCTACGTATGGATGATTTCAAGTATGCTTTAATTGTTGATTTCTTTTATGATTTCATCCTATTATGTTGTCTTAATTATGAATTCCTAATGTCCATGCTATTTCTTCATTCCTCATGGCATATGTATGCATGAACAAGTATTTTTCATGAGATTTATGATGTGGATCATTACTCAATTATGATTATGACTATGATTTCAAGGTAAGTAATAATATGGTTATGACATGACATATGATCACATAAGGTTTATAATATGGCTTCTAAGCAATTATAGGTGTGAATACACTATCATGTATATATATGAATGAGTTATTCCTATGCATGAAAGTATGAAATGAAGTATGATTTTATCTTTGAGCCCAAGGATGCATGATTATGATATGATTTAAGTTTTTAGCCCAAGTATGCATGATTTGAACTATGTTTGGCATTTAAGCCTAAGTATGCATGATTATGATTTTAAACGACTTATAATCCTACCTCAAGCATGTATATGTATATGTATTTTTGTAGGATAATTACTTAGCACCGAGAGGACCTTGATATTGAGTCTCATCTCATTAGTTGAGGCATGACCCGTTAGAGGTGAATCTCATAGTCCCTCATCTCATTAGTTGAGGTATTACCCATTAGAGGTGAATCTCATTGTCCCATAACTGCGTACAACCATAGGTTAAAGGATCACCCGTTAGATAAGGCTAAATCCTTATGTCACGATCCAACCTCGTGGGCCGTGACTAGTGCCCGAATTGGGCACCCTGACGCAAATACAAAGCCAGACAACAAATACAAATCTTATTTTACAGAAATTTTGACAGAGTTTCCTTGGTTTTATTGACAACCCAAACCCTGCTGGGCACCCCGATACAAAAACAAAGCCAGACAACAAATACAAATCTTATTTTATAAAAATTTCGGCAGAGTTTCCTTTGTTTTATTGACAACCCAAACCCTGCATACAGAAGAATCCAGCATACCATACATATATATATATATATATATATATACATGCGGGCCGACAAGGTGACTGCGCGGTTAAACCGCCCAACACACACAAGATACATACATAGACATACAAACTGACAAATCTCATATGCACAGGCGTCCACAAACCTCTAACTATACTGACAGAATCAGAAGACGACCCCTATATAAACTGACAAATCCTTTACGCACAGACGTCCACAGACCTCTAACTAAACTGACAGAATCAGAAGACGAGCCCCTCACATGTACATAAATACAAAATAGGGAAATAAGTGTATATATACCAAGTATTTGCTCCGAAGCAAAAGGAGCACTTCAAATGGTAGTCAAAGGTCCTAAATTGGCGGCTCGCTATTCTGTACGTCAGTACCTGCGAGCATGAAACGTAGCTCCCGAAGAGAGGGGGTCAGTACGAAATACGTACCGAATATGTAAAGTAGAAAATACAGAGTGTATATATATATATATACTCCATATTTTCTACTTTACATATTCGGTACGTATTTCGTACTGACCCCCTCTCTTCGGGAGCTACGTTTCATGCTCGCAGGTACTGACGTACAGAATAACGAGCCGCCATGCAAATATCAGAAAATATTTCTTTATCCAAAATCTCAAACTAATGCATAATGTATAGGAATGATGGCGATCTCCAAACTCGCACCACACTACCGCCTCACTTTAAGTCTCCGAAGTCTCCAACACAATTCACAAACGTGGGATAGGTGAGCCGAGGCAAACTGTGGCCCAGCACTCACGTCGTAGGATAGGTGAGCCGAGGTGAACTGTGGCCCAGCACTCACATATCATAATACAGAAAGAACATCATACCGATAAGTGAGCCAAGGCGAGCACTCACACGTCATAATGCCAATATATCTAAAGCCCAGCTCCTTATGGCTCCAAACTAAGCAAAGCCGACCCATAGGCAAACTGACCCGCAGTATCTAACCTACTTCAGAATATATAAATATAACACGCACGATAATAACCGGCCTAGGAATCGATAAATGAGGTTATAATAGGAATGAATAGATTCATGAGAAGCGTATGCAATAAAACCAGTAGCATAAGTCCAAAAGATATGCAAAATATTCCTTTTTTTGGAATTAAAATAATATTTATTCTCAAACTCTTTCAAAGTTGCCAAATTTGTATAAAAGGGTGTGGTGGTACTTCCAATCAGACAA
>DF359519.1:76455-87979 GCA_000787875.1 Solanum virginianum
AACACCCTTCAAACCATTTACAACCTTTAATTTAACTCAAAAGAAGAGAAAATTCAACTTACCTTCACAACCCTTTCACAAATTCAAAACTTCGATTACGGATTTCCAAGCATTTTCTCGACAAACCAATGCTACCACGATGTTTAAGAGACTCAATATACTAGGCTTCTAGTGACAAATAGTTAGAAAAATTAAAAAATTTGGATTTCTCCTCGAGTTACTGTAGCAACCCGAGGCTAAGTCAAGTTTGCTCTTGAAGGTGATATTTTCTAAGTGAAATACTAACAAATGAGATAGGACAGGGCCCCGTCACTTACGTTCAAAATTTTCCAAAGATTGTAATATTGGTCCCAAATTTCGTAATTGATCCAATGCATAAAAGTATGGGTTCTAACATCCTCACCCCCTTAAGAATATTTTTCCTTGAATGTCGTACAACCCATGTGAGCGTTCAACTTCTATAATAAAGCATCCAACTATGAATGGTTTAACTATTATATACAAAGTTAACATGAAAGTTGAGTTATCGGAGGATACGGGAAATAGCTGAGGTTATTCCTTTTTCATTAGCTCCTCCGCCTCCCAAGTCATTCCTTCTTTGTTATCATTGCGTCACAGCACCTTAACTGAGGTCATATTCTGGTTTCGCAATCTCCGAACTTGGCGGTCTAATATTGCTATGGGTTGCTACTCATAAGTCCGCAACAATATGGCATTGATATTTAGTAGATAAATGATCATGACTTAAATAATTGCACATTGGATACTGCATACCTTTATTTATGTTCAGGAGCACAAAATCCTTCATCCACATAGGAGTTCGTTTATGTCTAATGAATAAGCTAGTAGCGGTTGCAACATTATGCTGAGGTGTTTGAGCAATGTTTTTGCTTGTGATATTAGATTCACCAGTAACCTGTTGGTCTAAGTATTCAAACTCAGTATGACTATGTTCACCCTGACATTCATCTGATATATCAATCTCTACATGAGTGGTTTTCAGCTGAACTTTCTTCTATATTACATCTATCTGGTACAGGAGCTTGTTGAGTTAAAATTTGAAATATCACCTTTGATTCTTTCAAAGTGTCTACAAACACTTGCTGTGGTTTGGAATTTTTCTCCCTCCCAAAGAACATATATCTTTTCTGAAAATCACATCCCTTAAAGACTAATTTAACTATCAGGTCAAAAAATATATATATACCTTTTCCGTGCCTCTAAATAACCCACATGTACCGCTAGCTTTAACCTTGGCATCATTTTGCCATGTTCAGTGAGACTTTTGGCAAAGCATAAACACCCAAGTATTCTTTAAATAAGATAATATTGGCTTAACACCATACAACCTTTCACAAAAAATTTGATAGTTAATCACACTGCTAGGTAACCTATTAATACGTAATACTCATGTAAAAATACTTGCTACCATCAACAATAGGGGTATTATATGGACCCCATAGATCAGTATGTATCAATACAATGCAATCAGAATTTTACTATTAGAAGGAAACATGAGCCTTGTCTGCTTTTAGTATAAGGGCACACTAAGCACTCAGAAAATTTAATTTTACACAAACTTTGTCCGTGCATCTCAAATATTTTAACCAGTACCTAATCTTTGATACCATAATTCCACATCTGATTTCTTAACCTTTGCGTCAAATGTTGTAATAACAAGCGCAATTCTCCTTCTTCTTACCAACTTCATCATAGAACCTCAATGACTTGATTCTCTTCCTAGAATCTCTATTTTCACCATACACTACAATATCAATACTTAGTGCCAATCGTGAAAATTTGGCTTCCCACTAGAAAGTAACTTGAAGTTGCGACAATAAGGACGGGACAGCAGACATCAGATAAAAGTAGAATAAATAAAATCATTTTCATTATACGATCCTTGTCATTCAAGATAGCGGTGTTTTGTCACTTCAACCAATAGTCACGTAACTGTTTCACATTATTTAGCAAATTTGAATCTGTTACAAGTGAATCTCGTGCAGGAAGTCAGATAGTTTGATAAGTGGCCCCTTAAAATTCTTGACGATTCTCTGTTTTGCCTTTTTACAATGAATATTGAAATTTTTAATAAGACTTCCACCACGCTGCAAGTTCAGAGGGGCATATTCATAGCCAAGACCTTTCCATTTCACAAGCCATTCAAATATGCTTTTGTTATTATCACCAGCATCTTGAACCTTCAGCTTGGAGAACATAAGTGATCATTTCTTCAAGAGACGATGTGGCGCTGTCCACTCTGAGATCCACTTTGCGTCCTGGTTCTCACGACTATAGCTTGCAATATAATTTACTTTGCCAACGAACATATTTAGCAATTATTATCTGCAACAGGGCTAGTGTACTTATTCCTTCCTCCTATTTATAATCCATTCATGTTACATTCAGCAAGTGAATTAGTAGTCTCTTGTTTCTGCGGCCTGAATTAGGTTTACTAATGGGTCCATCATCTTGTGACAATACTGCATTGAAATCACCTACGATCAGTGTTGGGTCTCGGATATTTCTGTGTGGTTCTTTCAAGTCTATCCATAGAGGAATCCTAACGCTAATGATGTGTAAACCATAAACTACAGTGAAGTTATATTCAGCACCACTTTGTTTCATATTAACTACACTATATATGTAGTGTTCATTCTCAACCAGTTTCCTGAAACTTGTTTCATTTAAGTCCCCAACCAATTATAACTATAAAATTCATTCATTTACTTGAACTGCTACCCGATTTACCGCAATCATAAGGTAAGCTTGGTTTATATTTGGAATAAGATAAGTAACAAGGGTGTATTGACCTTCAAATTAACAGTACTGGCTGCAAAGTTTTAGTAGGAAAATTTTGCACTCTCCCCGACCAAAGTTCCTAGTATCTTGATAAGTCAGAGGTTACATCAAATAAGGAGAACACTTTACATTCTTGCAACATTTAAATATGATCACTGACTCATGGAGTAGCAAACGCCAATGTTTCTGCCAAAAGGATTGTCTCACTAATACACACAACCCCTTTAAGGATTTATTTATTTCCATTATCACACTTCGGGGGGGGGGGGGGGGTACTACAATTTTAGAGTTGCCCCAAAATGCCAAAAGGATTGTCTCACTAATACACACAACCCCTTTAAGGATTTATTTATTTCCATTATCACACTTCGGGGGGGGGGGGGAGGTACTACAACTTTAGAGTTGTCCCAAAATATTACAGCTCTGTATAATAGCCCGAAATAAAATCCATCCCTTACTGAGACAAGACGATTTCCCTACATAAGTTGATTGTCCTGGGTCTATCAACCCTATCAAATTTTTATTTTAGCTCATCCCATACTTACTATGCACAAGTAGCAAATGCTACTCTTGGATAGAGAATTTAGAATCCCGAAAAGGACTATACATTAACTCTTTTCCATGATTTCTTAACTCGACACTTACTTGACTTTGGTACAGGTTCCATCAACACCACCAATCTCATTTCTTTCTAACAAACCCAGTTGCATGGACCTACCTCACAAACTAAAATCTTAGATTCAAGAAGTCTAAAGCAAATCAGATTGACTCCACTGACATCGGTAGACTCAAGAACAAGAAATGGCTATAACCGACTGACTCATAGGCACACCAAGTGTGGAATTTATATTCCCTGAATTTTCACCATTGCTGGACTCAGTTGTATGGCCACCACATTTTAGGCACTTGTCCTTACACCATATCCAGAAGCAAGTCCCTTCTTTTTGAACTTGTAATCTGCCAGATAGCTACAAAACTTGCTCCTCCGAGCAGCTGATGTCTTTCTCAGAGGCATATCTAAATCCCAAAATAATATTGTCAAAAATGGAGTCACCCTACTAATACTGCTCTAACGCACGGTCTAAGATCAAACAAAGAATAATACCTTAAGTATCCTATAGCCTCCTGTTTATATATGTGGTGCACGACACACCGATAAACAAGACTCTACTGGACACGGTTTTGGACACTCCGAGGACTAATTGCTCTGATACCACTTCTGACACAATCCAACTTATGGGTCGTTACTGATGCCCGATTGGGCACTCCAATGACGCTACTAAGTCAAACTCAGAATATAGTCATTATATTATTTACAGAAATTCAGGTAGATTTTCCTCTGTTTTACTGACTAACCACCTGAAATCAGAAAGTTCCAACAGACAGAACAGACAGATCAACATATATATCCATATATGTACGGGTCGACAAGGTCACCGCTGCGGTTAAACTAGCCAACAAATATAGCAAGCAAATGTAATATCCAAACTGACTGATATGTTTTCTAACTCAGCATATAAACATAATATACAAACTGACTGACATAACCCATACTCACAGGAGTCCACAGACCTCTATACAGACATACTAACAAATGAGACGGGACAAGGCCCCATCATACCCAAAAGTGAATATGGTACAAAGTAATAAAGTAGCAATATACCAAAGATAGCTCCGAAGCAAGGGAGCTCTTCAAAAGCAAATGGAGGTCCTAAGCTGGAGGCTTGCTACTCTGTACATCTGAACCTGCAGGCATGAAATGCAGCCCCCGAAGAACGAGGGTCAGTGCGAAAGACATACCGAATACATAAAGCGGAAAAAACAATTGTAATGAGTGTAATAGTCAATAGAAATAGAGGAATCAAACTCGTATGCAATATCAAACAAACTACTTCCTTTTGGATTTTTCAAATGTGTCAAATAGATGCATATCGGACGGGAACGATGGCGACCTCCATACTCGCGCCATACCACAGCATCACACCAGAAAGTTCAAAATCCTAAAGTCTCCAACACAAATCACAAACGTAGGAAATATGAGCCGGCGTCCCTAAACTCACAAATCCAAATGTGGCAAGATGCCACCAAACCAAAGGCCCAATCACAGCATAACTCCAACTAAGCAAAGCCGACCCTTGGGCCAAGCCGACCCCATCGTATCCAGCCAACTTCAGAAATATATATATATTTATATAGTATAATACGCACAACTACAACCGGCCTGGGAACCGGTGAATGAAATTATAATGACACGAATAGAGTAGTGAGGAGCATATGCATAAAAAGCCATTTCTTAAGTCCAAACTTGGCTACATGTTCATATTTGGGAGCAATTCTTACTTGTACCAAAAATGTTCATATTTGGAAAGCAAAACATTAGTTATAACAAATTATTCATCTTAGAGCTCAATATAATGCTTATTTTTCCAAGTTGTCCAAAATTAGCAAATTTGAGTATTCATAGCGAGTGAAGAAAAGGTGCAAGTGAAGAAAAGGTCTATGGTACTTGAAGTTTCCAAAGGAAATTGTAGGATATTCATAACCACATTTAACTTTGGATTAGTAAGTTCCCAAAAATAGTGGAGAGTTGTTCTTGTCCAATAACAAAGTCATATATATAGTTTACCTTAAGTTCTTTCGTTGTTTCCAAAGTATTGGAACATAGGTGGTTTACATATTTAACAAACGCATCAAACTTGCATAGTCACCAACTTGTCATTCCTTAGGAACCACACACTTTATTGGTGAACAAGCTTAGAATACATAGGAATCAAAATAGGATAACTTATTTGCCTATCAGGAAGGAACAATTGTACACTTTAGGCTCAAGTTGGAGACATGACCAATAACAACAACAACAACAATCATAAAGTAACAAGAAGCCATTTCAAACCACAAAACTTCATTAATTCGCTAACGAACCTTACTCCTTACCAAACTGAAAAACAGGGCCAGCAATACACTATACAACAAGTTGTGTACATACTTGACATACTCAAACACTTCTACCCACTCCAAGAACCAAAACACAATACCCTAACGCCCAACGTAAACTCTCAACGTCAAAATGCAATAATTCAACACTACAAGAACCCAACTTCGACCAAGTCTCCAAGAATGCACACAATAACTCTCCAACACTTTTCTCACCTTACAAGAATCATATTTCATACCAACTATACATAAGGACATAAAATTGAGATAATGTAAACTCATACATACATATATTTCCAATTTCAAACTACACCTCTCAAGCTTCAAACTTAACTAAACAATTAAACTTTCATGGTTATTCTTTCAATTTAACACCCTTCCAACCATTTACAACCTTTAATTTAACTCAAAAGAAGAGAAAATTCAACTTACCTTCACAATCCTTTCACAACTTCAAAACTTTGATTACGGATTTCCAAGCGTTTTCTCGACAAACCAATGCTACCACGATGTTTAGGAGACTCAATATACTGGGCTTGTAGCGTCAAATAGTCAGAAAGATAAAAAAAATTGGATTTCTCCTCGGGTTACTGTAGCAACCCGAGGCTAAGTCAAGTTTGCTCTTGAAGGTGATATTTTCTAAGTGTAAGAGTCTTGTTCTTGTACAAGGAAGATCACAAGTATGTATATAAAAAGGGATAAGGCCACACTTGTTGAGACTACCTCATCCTCATATAACATTGCGATATCTTCCGCTACTTTTTTTACTTCTACTTAGGATTGTGGACTAAGTTTGCTAAATTTATGAACAGGTTTGCTTGAAACACTTTGTATTTTTGTCTGAGCCATTTTATCTACACAGATGAAATAAAATAAAATTAGTATAACAAATTCTTTAATAAAATAGAAAAATAAACTACAGTAAATACAAATAATTTAAGATATATCAATATCTGATGTTATTACACTAACTTAACATAGCAATTTAAGAAATTAAAAGTATAGCTGCTAAATTACTCAATAATTTGCTAAAAAAATTTGTTTCAATAATTACAATAATTGTTAATTTACATATTCTACTTGCTAACTTTTTTTAGCAACTATAACAATTATTAAATTAGACAACAAATTCAACAATTGTTAAATCATACAACTCACTTGCTGAAAATTTTGTTTAGCAACTATAATAATTACTAAATCAGACATCATAGTTGCTAAAATATTTTTAAGCAAATGGAACAATTGATATTGAAGGTTGTCCACTTGCTAAAATTATTTTCAGCAACTCCTAAGCAAATGCTTAAGTTGTTGTATTTTTTATTTCTTAGATTACTACCTTAATTTAAATTGCTACAACAACTTAAGATTACAAGTTTAGTAGTTGTTTTATCAAGTACTTCAATTATTGGGACTTATTAAGCAACTAAATAATTTTCTACAACAACTTCATTAAGTTCAATCCATTTTCATTCATCATTGTCACAACACCACTACAGTGAGGAATACAAGTACAACTACTTATGCAATTACTTAAGAGTTGCTGAAGTTGCTGCAAAAGTTGCAACTATTAAGTTCAGTCGATTTTCATTCATCACCCTCACACCACTGCCACAATAATGAATACAACTACAACTACTTATGCAGTTGTTTAAGAGTTGCTTAAATTGCTCATGTTTAGTCGATTTTTATTCATCAATGTCAATACCACCACAGCAATGAATACAAGTAGAACTACTTGTGCAGTTGCTTAAGAGTTACTTAAATTGCTGCAAAGGTTGTAACTATTAAGTTCAAACGATTTTCAGTCATCACCAACGCAACACCCACCACAAATAATGAATATAACTACAACTACTTAAGAAATTGTTTAAGAGTTGCTTAAATTGCTCAAGTTCAGTCGATCTTCATTCATCAATGTCAACACCACCACATTAATAAATATAATATTATTAGAGTGAGTGAAAAGTAAAAAATACAGAACAATCTATGAAATATTTGAAGAAAGAAACACATGCATATTCTTCTTTTTCTTTTTATACCAAAACCCTAACTATGGAGAAATATCAAAACCCTAACTATTGAGTGTCACACCCCATTTTTTCTTGCGAAAAGATAGGAACCTGGATGATGCCATGATAAGGACTCTTTTGAGATTTTAAAAATTGAAGAGTCACTACCTAATGATTTGAGGTGCATTAGGACACAATTCTAATCTAAAACTAACTAAAGGTCTAAAGCTAAGGTCAAGTCAATCAGAGAATGGGTAAGAGTTCAAGTTACCTCGAGAGGAAGGTGTTAGGTACCCCTCGAGGTCCACAAATGTGAGTCCCGATCGTGTCTCTTATTTATGTGAGGGTTGCAAATAAAGGTCTCTTAATTTTACAATTATCCTAATTAATTCTAAGTGAAAAATTAAACAAATAGAGAAGTAAACAAATAAAGAGAGAAAATAAATCTAACTAACCCAAACATTTAAAACAAGAAATGAAAAATTAAATTAAGCTCTTTGATTTCCACTCAGATCAGTTTATTCGACTTTCAAGTGTTATTTAGCTCGCATGGCTTATTTAAGCCTATGGATAAAATAAAGGTTTGTCCTATTAAAGCTCGAATTTTAATCATCCTTTCCGAGGGTCCTACATACCCCTAACCCCTTCTAAGTTAATTTATTTATTTAACTTAAAAGCACACTAAAAAAAATCCTAATCGTTCTCTAAAGTGCCTAACGTCCCATCTTATGATCCAAGAGGCATTGGACTTCTACGTTTTGGTGGTTCTAGACTTAAAGAGAATATAGGTTTCCTATAGGACCTCGCGTCAAATAAACAATTAAGGACACCAATTAGCACATAGAGGTTCAAGTAGCCTCCAAATAGATTATTACTAGCATGTATGGAAAAACAAATAATAATGTGTGTGTATCATATTGAGAAAGAGAGTTTCCTATAGGCATGATTTCTATAGCTTAACCTTTTGTGAGCTGGATACTTATTTAAAATTCCTATAGGCATGATTTCTAGCATATTAATAGTTCCTAAGACATGCTTTCTATAAAATAATAATGATTTAAACACATTTATATGAAATCCTATAAACATGATTTCTATCGCAAAAATTAAAAAATATATCCTAAAACATAATTTTTAACATTGGGACTAACATTATAACATAATACTTAACCAATTGAATTTAAAGGATCTAAAAGCATGATCTCTATAGCTTCATAACATGAGAGAGAATTATTAAACCCTGAAACATGATTTCTAAAAATATTAATTAAGCACATTCAAAGCGAAATTGTGACACTCCATAATTCTACCCTCATATAAAGTTGATTAGGAATAATTTCTATATTTCAAGCCTCATTTCTATATGCAGGAAGTGTATTAGAGTCATAAGAGACCTCTAGTACTTAGATGAGTTCAAGACCTATCTATAAATTGAGTTTTTAGTGTTGGATTATGCTAGGTTCAACTTTAAATGATCATAACTTTTAGCACACAAAGAACTAGATGACCCATGATATATCAAATGAAAGCTCTTTGAGTTAGCTTTCCAATGGAACTGGTTTCACCTTATTCGAGTTTGAAGTCAAAAGTTATGACCATTTTTCTAAAGATTGTCAGTGCAGAGTTGCACCTACGAGACCCAGTTAAAATTCATAATTTGGACTACCACTTATATCTGGAACTCCTAGAAAATATCAGAAAGCTGCAGGTTTCAGCCCCAGTCATTACAACCACATTCTACGAGTCGTAGCATGGGCTACGAGTCATAGTGTGGGCTTGCAGCAAGTTCCAGAGACTCCAAAAGTTGGGTCAAAAGTTTACAAGAGGGTTCCTATGATTAGTAGGACCCACTATGAGTCATAGGGTGACCCCTCGGCCACTTTTGAAAGCTTTTTAAGGAAGATTATTTTGGACCTTTCCCACCATTCCTAAGCCTAGGGTTGATGTTTTTATACCTAAATTACCCCCAAAACATATTAGATGGTCTTTTTGGTGTTGAAATATCCTCTCTAAGGCATTGAAGAGAAATTTAAGAGAGGAAGATGAGCTAGGGTTTGTAGGAGAACTTGAGAAATCTTCTAATTTCTTTCAAGATACTTCAAGATTCTACACTCCTAGGTATGTATGGATTACCTAAGTGTGAATTTCTTTCTTTACACGCCCTTTGCCATTATCTTGAGTCAACATTTGAGGAGAGTTGAGATTTTTGAGAAATTTCATTTATTTTTATACTATATCTTTGTATTCATCATGAGATCTTATTTTATATTACATTACATGAGATAATTTCTATGTTTTCATGAGCATGAATAGGAGATGTATACATGTATTTTCATTTTTGATAGTATGAACCCTAACTTACATGTTTTCATGGGAACTATATATAAATTGAGTATATTGAGTTGGGTACATTGAGCATATTGAATTGAGTGGATTGATGCACGTTGAGTTGAGTAACTTGAGTATAGATGAGCATGAGGAGTATGTTGCATTGAGTCATATATATTATGATATATGATGTCTTGATTGTATTAAATGACGAGTTGATTGAATGGGTCTAAATGGCCATTTGAGTCTAAGCCGAGTTAATCATTTGTGTTCATTGATTGAATTACTGAGTTGAGTTACAAGTTGATTATGCGATAATGATAAGTTGAGTTATGATGATGATGATGAGTTGAGTTATGATGATGATGAGTCAATGATGACTTAATTGATGAGTTGAGCATGTTTTAGTCTTAGGAGAAGTATGGAGCATCGAGCAGGGAGCGAGCATACTTTTACTTTAACCTACACAACTACTTTGCCAGCGTAGGATAGTCATTACATCTAGTCTGATGACTTTTGTCTCGCAAGTGGACATTTATTATGGATCCAAGAGAGAGTTGATCGCCATTTGCCATGGCAAGTTAAGGGCAGGCATGGCAACGATGCTGATTCGTTGTGCATCACCTAACTTAAGGTGGTGCAATAAGGATGTTGGTTAAGAGAAACTCTCAAGCAACATTGATTAAGCATGATATTTTGAAAGAGTCTATTTATCATATACATATTGTTAAAGCATGACTTACTTCAAATGTGCATACGTTGAGTTGAGATAAATAAGTTTATCCTTATTTTCTTGAACCATTTTACATCCCAGTGTATTCCATATACTTACATCTATTTTAGGCCTGCATCATTTTATGATGCAGATATAGTAGATAGAGAGCTTCAACATGTGCATCATTGAGGTCCGGATCAGTACATCCCTCGAGCTTGGGGAGCCCTCCTAGTAACCCGGAGGAGCCATTTTATTTTATTATTTTGAGTACTTTTCTTTCTTTGATTAAGGTGCCCCTGGTCTATCATGACACATTTCTAGACTGATAGGTAGAGGCTTCATAGACATTTGAGGGAGGTTTTGGATGAGTCTCTCTATCTAAAATACTTTCATTAATACTATGATACAGTAGAGTTATTTCTATATGTATATCTATATAATATTTGATGCTTATTCATTAAATTATTCTTCCGCTGTTGAGTTTGATGTGACGATAAGGTCAAGTGGTTCTCTCGAGGGGTAGCGATAGTCTTCGAGTGCCGGTCACGCCAAGGGTACCCTCCCAGGGCGTGACAAACTTGGTATCAGAGTACAAAGTTCAAGAGTCCTAAGGGAGTCTATAAAGTCTTACCTAGTAGAGTCTTGTCTATATGTGTGTTATGCACCACACTTCATAAACAAGAAGTTATAGGACATAAGGAACTGTTACCCTTTCTTGTGATCTGAATTCGTGCCA
>DF359518.1:23882-72775 GCA_000787875.1 Solanum virginianum
ATCTAAGATCAGAAAGAAGAGTAACATCCTAAATGTCCTGTAGCCTCCTGTTTATAGATGTGGGGCCTGACATACCGATAAATACGACTCTACTAGACACGGTCTATGGACACTACGAGGATGAACTGCTCTGATACCACTTCTGTCACGATTCGATCCCACGGGCCGTGACTAGTGCCTGACTTGGGCACCTAGACGCAAACTCAAAGATCGATTCCAAACAGACGGCTTATGTCGGCACAAATATCAAACTGACTTTAAACCCGAAAAAATATGTATACCATTTTTAGGAACATTTAGCAGCGTTTATTTTAGTTTAGGGCTTTGTCTCGACTGATCTGCACATCCAAATATATCAATAGAAATCATATAAAGCTAACAGAATGATCATACATATACATATATGGGCCGACAAGGCCGCTATGGCGGGTAAAACTGCCTATCAAACATACCAAACACATTAAGCAAGTCTAATCCGACAAACTGGGCACAATCCACACTTGTATGTATCCACATACCTCTAACAGACTAACAGAATCATAAGACGGGACAAGGTCCTGACATACCCTCGACTAATCATATATGCAAAATAACTGTATGTATCCACAGACCTCTAACAGACTGACAGAATCATAAGACGGGATAAGGCCTCGCCATACTCTCGAGTAATCATATATGCAAAATAACAGGAAGCCTATATACCAAAATAGGCTCTGGAGTAAAGGGAGCACTTCAACAGCAGATGGAGATCCTAAGCTGGGGGGTCACCAAACTGTACTTCATATTAGAACCCGTGTTCTTGCGCATTGGAACGATTACGGAGATTTAGGACCTAAGTGTCAATTTTTCGAAAATTTAGGAGCAAAGTGACAATGTTGGAAAGTTTCTGCGGGCATAAAACGCATCCCCCGAAGAAAGAGGGATCAGTACGAAATATGTATCGAGTATGTAAGCAGAAGATACAAAATATAAATCAGGGTAACAATTGTAGCAAAATCATAGTGAGTCGATGCACAACCGAAACCAAAGTACTTACTTTCCGAAACATAGGGTGTATATCCAAAATCACAAAACATTTGCTTTTCGAAACACAAATCATGCATAGGACAAAGGGAATAGGGACGCCCACCTGTCAATGGCGCCCTAACACGACATATCACCAGAAAGTTTCAAATCTCCGTATCCCCGTCACATATCACGACATAACACCAAAAAGTTTCAAATCTTCATATCCCCGTCACATATCATAACACGATATAACACCAAACATATCAAAAGTCCAATCACGACACAACACCAGTCTAATGGGCTCACCAAAAAATCTTTAAGACCTCAAGTTTTAAGAATTCCACTTGGATTTCCAAACTTCTAATAATGTCACTTTGATCCCAATTTTTTTAATAATGTCACTTTAGTCTCAAATTTTCTAATATTATCACTGGAATATACATATATATTATACTGAGAACTAGTGAATGATATCATAATAGGTACGAGCGGAGTAGTGAGGAATCATATGCATCCAAAAAATCATTATCACAAATTCAAAAATATTCATATTCGCAAATAAAATATTATTTATTTCCAATTCTTTCAAAATTACCAAGATTTGCATAAAAGGGTGTCGCGGGTCCCACGATCGATGGAAACGCAAACTAGCTATACCAAGGAACGAACATAAGACATACTTAAGCCCGAATTGCAAGAAAAGGGAATCTTTCGAGACTCATATCATTTTCTACCCGAAGTGGCCCAACTTACGGAGAACATACTCATCCTAAATCATGCAAACATCTACAAGGCGTTTCAAAACAGTTTTTCAAGGCGATCTGAGCTTTCTACCTTAGTTACGGACATTCATAATTTCCAAAATCATTAAAACATAAATTCTTGCAAAATTTATCTAACTTTTACATATTCTTGCAACTTATAAATTTTTAAAAAAATATAGGAAACAATATTAGGACAAATTTATATAAGAGTGCCAAGGAACAAAGACATACCATACATAAGCTCAGATTGCGAGAATAGAGTTCCCCTCGAGGTCAGATGCAAGACTATCTCTCTCTGCGGGAATAGAGTTCGTACCATAATCTATATTTTTCTAAGACATGCCAAAAAGTAGGATAGCTTTACATACCTCAAGCGGTCTCCAAATTGAACCAAATGCAAACTCAATTTAACTTAAGCTTCGGGATGCCCAACGTCTACAAAGAATTCATGACAATGTTAAATAATTAACTAAAGATTCTTGATGTTAAATTCCAAATTTACCCTTAATCCTACGAAAAATTCGACAGCATCTCCCCTTAAGATTATGCTAACCCGAGATTCCATCTCGGCTCAAATCAACCACCAACAACAACAGTAACAACCCACAATATCAAGAATCAATTTTAATGGCAATATAACAACAATAACTTCAATTATCATCATTTAATCATATTTCCAAAACTGGACAACATACTAATATATACATTTAGGTGATTTTCATCTATTCCTTCACACTACAATAACCATATCATGAAAACCAAGCCTCAATTCATCATTCCAATACAACATAACACTATATATACATACATGTACCAATTCGGCCATAATATTCCATATAAACATGTAAATAGATATCCAATACTTTCCTTACTCTATCATGATCATAATACACTAAATGAATTCTAACACAAAACAACACAACATAACATGTAGAGACCCACACAACCCATACTTGATTCCACCCAACTCATTTCCAACATTCAAATTTTCATAATTTTCTTTCATTTCAACATACTACAACATATATACAACCTTTATAATCCATAAAACAAGATAAATTCTTACCTTACCACTTCACTCCTTCAATTGAGCTTAGGTTGCCAAAGATGAAGAAAAAATGATTTTCTTGCTCAAAACGCTTCCAAGCTACGTAGGGGACTCAATATAGGAGGTTTGTAACAACAAAATAATTTTGAAATGGCTAAAAAAAAATTTCAAAGTTACTGTAGCAGGCAGAGAGCTTTCTTAGACAAGTTGTTCAAGTTTTCTTGTTTTGGCTATTTTTCTAAGTGTTAAGAACATACTACATATAGGTTTATATATACATACACATCTCTACCAAACTTTTGCCAAGTGTAGGTGGCTCACACCACACTTGGTCCAACCAAAATTACACAAGTCAAGTGGGCTCACCAAAAAATCTTTAAGACCTCAAGTTTTAAGAATTCCACTTGGATTTCCAAACTTCTAATAATGTCACTTTGATCCCAATTTTTTTAATAATGTCACTTTAGTCTCAAATTTTCTAATATTATCACTTTAGTCTCAAAATTTTGTAATTGTTCCCATGCACAAAATGAGAGTTCTAACAGAGGGATCCGGTTCTGATTCCAAATGTTGACCCCCGTACCATTAACAATGATCCAGCAAGTACCTTTATTACAAGTTTGTCAACCATTGATAATGTTGTTCCAAATAAAAGAGTTGGTATTAATAGAGGTCATACGATTTGCATATTTATGTCGCAGACACTCAGTCCAAAAGGTCTTGGGTCCCATAAAGAACCTCCAAGCTAGGCTACCTATTATAGCAACATTCTTGTGCTCAACCTTGATAAGATTAAGACCACCGATAGCGTTTGGTCGAGTGACCACATTTCAGCGAAGATAGTGGGCAGTCTTACATTGGTTAGTATTGCCCCAAATAAAATCAGTTTTATCAATGAGTTAGAGGGTAGATTTGGGGAGCTGGAAGTAGGACATTTGATAGGTAGAAATGACATTGAGAGTGGTACGAGCTAGAGTGGCCCTACCAGCTAGAGATAAGAACTTGATTTTCTAGTTAGCAAGTTTATTTGCTAAGTTATCAAGAATGAAAGTGAAGTCCCTTTGGGGGAGTTTTTTTTTTTTTTGCAGAATAGGAAAACCTAAATAGATACCAAAGTCAGTCGAGGTGGTGATTCCAAATTTTTTTTAATTAGTATGACTGGTAGTAAGGGGGAAGTTCTTAGACAGAATAGCTTTGGATTTATTCTTATTGATGATTTCTCCCGAAAGGAAGCAGAAAAGCTTTATGCAATGGTGAATAGCGAAAAAATTCTTTTCTGAGGCTAAGCTCACTAAAGTGAGATCGTCCGCATAGAAGAGATGAGAGATTTGGGGACCCTTGGGTTTGAGGGTTATGGGAACCCAATTAAGGATGTCAACTTGATGATTGATAAAGTTGGAAAGAAGCTCCATACAAAGTATAAATATGTAGGAAGACATGGGGTCCCCTTGCCTGATGCCTCGAGAAGGTTAAAAGAACTCAGTTTTGTTACCATTAACCAATACTGCTGTGGAACTGGCAGTAATGTAGTTAAGGATAAGAGAGGTGATTCTGGGGGGAATTTGAAATAGACGAGAGCTTTATGAATAAAGGGTCATTCCAACTTGTCGAACGTTTTTTCAAGATCAAGTTTAAAAATAAAGTTACCTTTGGCGCTTTTAGTGGAACCAAGTTTGTTGATAATTTCTTGAATAAGAATTGCATTATCTAAGGATCTCCTACCTTTTATGAAACTAGTTTAGAGGGGGTTGATTAGAGAGGGCAAAAATGGCTTAATGCGGTTAATAATAATTTTGATAATAATTTTATAGATGGTGTTGCAAAGACCTATAGGTCTAAAGTTTTTAAGGTTGTTGGCATTCTTAATTTTGGGGATAAGACATAGATAAGTTTGGTTTCTCTCGAAAAGAATATGGCCTTCAATGAAGACTTGGTGGCATAAATTTTTTACAGCTCGGTTAACAAGATGCCCATATTATTGGTAAAAGAAGGGATGTAGACCGTCAGGGCCCGGGGCTTTAAAAGGCTGGAAGGACTTGATGACATTATAAATTTCAATGTCTTGGAGAGGGTTGTCAAGACTAGAGAGATCCAACTTGTGGAAGGATGTAGGAGAATTAATATAGTCTTTGTTAGAAGCTCTATGGCTAGTAGTATAAGTATGCAAATTAATTGAAGGTGTGGGAAATAATAGCATTGAGTTTGGTGATAATAGTACCAGAATCATACACTAAACTAACAATCTTATTAGTCTTGCATATGTTAACGATAGATAAGTGAAAGAAGGTGGTGCTAGCATCTATACCATTGTTCCAGTTAATTCTAAATCTCATGTGCCAATAATCTTCCTCAATTTTTAAATTAGCTTTATAGTCTCGAATAAGATCTGCTTTTAAGTTTAATAGGAAGAGACTGGTAGGGTAATTAGGAGAGTTATGAATACCCCTAAACCTGGCTTGGATGGAATGTTGTTTTCTCCTAAAGTCCCCGAAGGTGGTAGTACTCCAGCTCTAACTTCCTCCGTAAAGAATTTGGTGCTATGAAGGAAGTCATCAGAAAAACTAGAGTCAACTATACTCCTAAAGTCGGGGTATCTGGTCCAGAACTTTTCTAAATTGAAAAGTTTTGAGGAGTGGTTGGGGGTATTAGCTACTAGGTTGATAAGAAGAGAATTATGGTCAAAGAAGTTCCTAGGCAAATGGGTAATATTAGCATTAGGGTAACTAGTGATCCAAGACCTATTAGCTAGCCCTCGATCAAGTCTTTCCATGATAAGCCTATTATTCCGACGCATGTTCGACCAAGTATACTTAGGGCCTTTAAAGCCTAGATCTATCAAACCACATTGATTAATGCAGACATGAAATCGATTAGTACGGGTTATATTAATGGGCCTGCCACCCCATTTTTCCTCGTGAGTCAGAATTTCATTAAAATCACCACATGCAAACCAAGGTCCATTAAATTGAGTACTAATGTTACCTAATTCATTCCAAAGTCGATTTCTTTAGTTATAATTAGTGCTAGCATAAATAACACTAAGTAACCAAGGAGTAGTATGGTGGCTAACCTTAACTATAGCATGCAGTTCCTGAGAGGATTGCCTAACATTGGTGACAACTACCACATTGTCATGCCACAAAAGAACAATACCACTCGATCGACCCACAATAGGTTGTTCCATCATACCAGTAAATTTGAAAGTATCTCTGAGCCTAGAGTGATCCTCTTGCCTGGTTTCCAAAAGAGCAAGAACGATAGGGTTGTAGTTATTGATTATATCTCTGAGATTCCTAATTGCTCCTTCATTCGAGGCTCCTCGAATGTTCCAGATAATAATATTGATAGGTCTATTCATGATGGGAGGAGGTGGGGGAAGATTGTTCAGATCCTCCTCTCGGGAGGCTCTTTCAGAGTAGGGCTTATCACTACTGTAAATTTCATTACCGCACGATTGATCGGAGGGCGTATGTCTATGAAGAACTTTTTCAGTGGTGTTTGGTAGTGAAAGATGTATTTCTTGACGAGTATTTCCAAGAAGCGCATAAGGGCTACTTCGTTTAAGTTTGCTATTTCTGTGAATGTACGATCCTCCTCCCTTCCTTCCCTTTGTAGTTTCGATGGATGGTAATTGGGTTGTGGTTGCTGCTGACAGACTGTCATCTGAGGCGTCCATGAAAATATCATTCGGTTCGACTTCAAGTTCTCTGGAGGATTAAAAAATGAAAGATATGGTTTCACAAATGGGCTTAATATCGGATTGAAGTGGTTGGGCATGTTCCACATGTGTTACATAGAGTGCAATAGGGATAGAGATAGCGTTAGAGCCACTGGGCTTAGGATATTATTCAACCATGCATGGTTGATGTAGTTCTCCATAGCTAGATTCATAGCTTCCGTAACTAGTTGGGCTAGAAAATTTGGATTTTGGAGTATTACCATCACCTCCCACCCCTCTAAGTCCAGGGTGAAGAAGGCTGCTTGGTTTTGCAGCCCCGCCTCTATCCATGAGTGAGGGGGTTGAGATAATGAAAGAACTTATGTGGCATAGACTGCCGAGGGGTTCGAAAGCGGGGTAGGAAGAGGTTGACTGTTGTTCATTGTTGAGGGTGATGGAAGTTGGTGGGATAAGAGCGATATTCTGCTCCTCTTGTTTAGAGGAATTAGAACTGTGTTCATTTGGACTGTTAGGGAGAGAAGTTATATCATCGTTAGAAGATTTTTTAGTGACTCCTTGAAAAATTTGAAGTAATGAGTGGATATCTGGTTTTGTGAATTGGGAGGATATGAGATTGACTGGGGTTAATATATTGCTTGAAGGAATAGGTTTATTATTTTGCATGGAGTATGCGTGTTTTACTTGGCTACAAGATTGCGCCAAATCTGGAAGGGCAGATTTATCAGGATTATTTTTTGAGTTAGTGGAGGGACAACTATTTATAGGCTTGGAGTTTGTACTGGTAATGACCATGGGCTCCACGTGTCCTTTAACAAAGGAAGGTTGAGGGATCAGATGCTTCGGAGGTAACATAGAAGGCAAAGAGATGTTGTCGGAATTGTGAATAGGCTCGTTACGTTCTGATTCAAGAATGGTAAGAGGACTAAATGTGTTGTTAGAAGGATTCCTGGGAATAGAGGAGTAGTCCATTGGAGTAGGAGTTGTGTTAATACTAGGGGATTCATTAATACTAGAACTTTTAATACTAGGGCCATTAATGCTTAATTTAATAGAACTGGTAGTCATACCTGGTAGATGCTCAGTGCTTGCCTTAGTATGCATAATCAGATTTTTACCTCTAGAAGAGCTAGTTCTCCTTGGTAGAAATGGTGGTTTCTTCTTTGGGAAGACTACCGTCTTCCATTCGTTGCAATCTGAATGTTGGACTGGGGTAGTCTGATCGATTCTTGTGGAAGTCGGCCTACAACAAGTCTAAAGTGATACCAATCATCCCACATACTTGACAGAGTTGGTCTTTACTTTCATATTCAATTTGTTGACGGTGATTCCGACATAGATATGTGATTTAACTGGGGTGTGAAGAGGAATCTCCACACAGAGACATGCGTATCGACCTTTCAAAGTCGCACTTGTACATGCATCTACTTTCAGTAGTCTGCCAATCGAGTTCCCAATTTTCCCAAGTATAATGACATCATAAAACTCAGTTGGTAATTGGAGAAGTCTAAGCCATATGGCTAATTTATCCTGCATAGTCGTAGAGGCTACAAAGTTAGGCACTCATTTTTAGATAGTGAGGTAATAGTCATTAATGAACCATGGGGATTCTTGGAGGACTTTGTTTAAATGTTCCTTTGCGGAAGTTTAGCGATGAAGTAATCCGATCTCAGATCTATGAGTGAGAAGTTGTCTGGGATTTGCCACATCTGTAATAATTTGTTCTTCAGAGTTTGGTGGGGGATCTTTTTACCCATGACTTTTACGATGACTGAATATTCCATGGTCTGTACATATGCCATTTATCATCTTTCGTTAGTGTAATTTGATCGAGTTTCTCGAGAAGCGCCACATTTTCCTATGTAGGATTTGTAGCAGGAGGGGAGTAGTCTATTGGGTTCTGCGTCATTTTCGTGTCCACAAGTTCATTTATTACTGTTTCTTGCGCTAGTAGTGTCATTTTGAAGTCTAAAATCGAAGAGGGGGCTGAATTAATCTTTTGGTTCGTAGGGAGGTTTGGGGGGATTTGGTAGTAATTTTCTGGGCTAGTCATGGATATGATTAATTTATTGTCTCTGTGTGTCAATTTTTTAATCTTTGCACTTTTATCTTCTTTACTTATTTCAATGCCTAGTTAATATAATGCTTTGTTAATATATGTTGCTTTATTATGCTTTTGTATATTTATTCTTCTAACAAATTTATGTGGTATTGTTATCTTAATATGATTGTATTAATATAATTAGTTTATCTTTTATTTTGTAATTCATTTAAGGTTATTTAAAATGATTCTGGTTGATTTGGTACTTCACTATGATGGAGAATAGATTAGAGAGTCTAAGTTAGACTATAATAAAAAGCTTGTTCATGAATGAAAAAGTTATGATTCCAATCTCTTATTCTTTATAAATATTACTAATGAATACACAGATAAATTAGGATATGTGGGCGTTTAAAAATTAATTGTACTTGTTCCTTCTGAAAAATTCTATGAAATTGAAGGTGAAGAGGGTATTAGGACATTATTGTCCTTTGTTAATGAAAGATTTGATGTCATTAACATATTTATTGTCGAGGATAGTGAATTAGATGTTGATGATGTAAATATAACTAAATTTAAATAATTTGAGGTTGAGGTAGAAATTGATGAATCAACTGCTGATTGTACCTCTGATGGTACTGATAATAACAGTGATACTACCACTGTTGAATCTAATTATAATTCTGAGGAACTAAAGGTTCTAGTAAAAGGAAGAAATAGAATAATCAACAATCAATTGTCTAATTATAAGGATTTGAATAGGTCAATGTCATTTAAGGAAGTAACTGAAGCTAGGAGATACATTAGCTTGCATACATTGACAGATAGCTATAACCTAATCAGTAAAAAAGTGACTTTAAAATTTTGAAGTTATTTGCGAAGAAAAATACAATTTTGTATGCTTAATATCTAATGAGAGGCATTCTCCTGGTGTTAGAGTGAAAACCTTGAAAGAAAAGTATAAATGTGATGATCCATGAGAATTACAAAGTTAGTGCAACTACAATTGCTTATTACTTCAAGGATAAGTCGTAAACTAATCTCAAATACAAAGTCAAGAAAATAAGAGTTGATCTCAACAGTGTTTTTAACATTAATGCTCATATTGAGAAGTGTAAGAGAGCTAAGAGAATGATACTAGAGAATATGGAGGGTAATTTTTGTGATGATTATAAGAAATTAGTTGGCTATGAAAATGCTTTAAAAGAGAGTAATCCTGGGAGTGACGTTGTCCTTAAGGATTCAAAAAATGAATCCGGGAAAAGAAAATTTTTGAGAATGTACACTTATTTTGAAGCAGTGAAGAATGATTTTAAGACTGGATTGAAACCTTTCTTTGGCTTGGATGGTACTTTTTTGAAAGGTAAAGCCAAAGGTTAATTGTTATGTGTTATTGGTCAAGACTCAATGAACTACTTCTACGCTATTGCATGAGCTATTGTGGACAGAGAATGGTGAGTTGGGTTTGATTCTTGGAATTGCCTAAGAAGTCTCTTAACACCAACAGTGGAGAAGGAATCACATTTATGTCTATATGCAAAATGTACATCTAAGTTGCTCATTTCTTTATTTATTGTGTTATTTAATGTTGAACCTGTTAGTGATTGTTTGCCATTGTTAATGTAGGTTAATTTGTTAGTTAATTTCAAGTTGTTAGTCATTGATGGTCATTGTTAGTGTAGGTTACATCGTGTTATTTAATGTTAAACCTGTTAGTGATTGTTAGTCACTGTTAGTGTTATTTAATGTTGAACATGTCTAACTAAGGGCATGGATGAGTAGTTTAATAACGACAAGGACATTTTCAACTTACTTTTAACGGTGAGGGTACAATCAAACAATAAAACAAAATTATGGGGTATTTTTGACCCTTCTCCCTTAAAAAAAATTACAAGGTTGCACTATTTTATGTAAATACGAATTCAATCATATACCAATTATAAAAGTTTAGCAGTACACCACTTATAAAAGGTTCGATTATAAATTCATAGAAAGTTTTTAATTTATTTTACTCAGTAGATGAAATGTTAGATTAGCTTTTATTCAAATAAAACAACAAATATTTTTTTGTTTGTTTGTTTGATAAGATAAACAAACTCTTTTCTCAATCTAAAGTTCGTACCATATAATAAATTATGCACACAATAATATATTTTGTTGCTATTTTATGAAAGGAAGTTAGAAATTATTCTGCAATATAAAAATATAGGAAATTCCTAGCTAAACAAACAAATAAATAAAATAACGAATAAATAATAATGTGAACCTTGTTTAATTTGTCAAGATCATAAAAGCGTAAGTTTCCTGTTAGGGTTTTTTAGATACCCATGAAAACATCTTTTTTTACTAGATAAAGACAAACCTGCAAATGAAAAAAACTCAATTAGAAAATCATACTCAACAAAAACTCATAAATTTCAAAAATAGAGTAAATTTCAAAAATCACACACAAAATTATCTCTTCAATTATAGGTACTATCAAAATTAATTAAAAAAAATTCTAAATCTAAATCTGTTTTTTCATCGATGACAATTTTGAAAGAATAATCTTTCTAAACCTAAATAAAAAGAGACAATTAATGTAAGTAATACTATTTAGTTAAAGAAATTTTAATCCTAAAATGATTTTTAAAGCTACACAAAATTCATATTCATAAATTATTATAAAATAATAAAATTTGATAATCTTAAACATAGCAAATTATATACACGAATAAGTTATCAAATGTTATTATCAGTTAATAATTTATGAAAATACACTACAAAAATAAAGTAAAAAAATAATAATCTAAATTAAATCGGTGTTGATTAATACTGTGTTATTTTAAAATCTTATAATTTTTAAAAAGAAAATAAATGAATATTATTCCAACTTAATGAAATTCGTGTAGTTGAGTTCATTTTATTTTAGGACTCTTTTAGTATTTTAAGATTCCATATATTGTAGGATTTATTATAAAGATAAATTAAATAATAGTTTGAGGAAAAAAGAGAAAAAATAATTTTGTCTAAAGAAGAGACTTTTAATAAATGACAAAAAATTCAAACAACATTTTTAAGGTGATCATGCTTTTGATATAGTATAGATAATTATAGTTTGGGATATAATTATTATTCATAACCACAATTTACATGAATATGATTTATAATTATTGCTTTAGAGTTGTATTTGTCGCTCAAATTCGATGTACTTATTGATTGTATATGTTACTCAAATTTTCTTTATTTGTTCGATTAATTACAAATCTGCCCTTGGTTGTCCATGAGTGGCTTTTTTATATAAAAATAAATATAGATAGAAATAAAAATCAGGATTGAGCAAATCAGTAGATATTTTATATGGATATTTGTCATTTATCATTGCATGATAAGCATAATTATAAATCTTATATGATATTTCCATAATTAAGTTGACTTAAGTTGTGTTATTTTAAATTTTTTAGAATATAAATTTGGAGTGAGCAAATTAATAAATATTTTATATGGCTATTAATATTTATCCTTACATGATGAGTATAATTATAAATTTGCCCTTGATCATCCATGGATTGACTTTTCTATACAATAGAAAAATTAAATTGACTTAAGTTGTGTTATTTTAAATTTTTTAGAATATAAATTTGGAGTGAGCAAATTAGTAGATATTTTATATGACTATTAATATTTATCCTTGCATAATGAATATAATTATAAATTTGCCCTTGGTCATTCATGGGTTGGCTTTTCTATATAATTAAGATATATATATATATATATATATATATATATATATATATATATATATATATATATATATATTGTAATGTATAGATTTTTGATTTTTTTGGTTTTCATGTTTTTTTTAAAAAAAAAAAAAGGAAAAAAGGGGGTGATAAGTTAGGGAAAGAAAACGAGTCACAGCTTTCTCCTTACCAGCACAGCGGAGCTATGGTATTCACCGGAACAACCTTCCATTCCCTCAAACTTGCTGCAATTCCTTACTTATCCAAAACCCTAACCTCCCGTCTAACGCCTTACTATTCAAGGCCTCTTCTCCCTCTTGTCGTTAGATCCCTTTCTGCTTCCGCCGTCCAAACTTCCGGCACAGAAGAACATCAAGGTAATTTTATACTGACATTTTGTTTAGTTCTTTTTTTGTTTTTTATTAAAAACTAAACTTCGCGGCGGTGAATATAGTGGTGAAGCCTCAATGGAAAGCTGCAATTGATTTCAAGTGGATAAGGGATAATAAGGAGTCAGTTGCCGTTAATATTAAGAATAGGAACTCCAATGCTAATGTGGAGATTGTTCTTCAGCTCTACGACAAGTTGCTTAATGTTCAGAAGGTCAATTTTCTATCTCACTTGTTTACTCTGTTGCCGATAATGCTCAGCCTTCCAATTACAAAATTCATGATTCAGTTGTGCTGATAGTGAAATTTGTTAAATTGAAAATGTAAATTAAGTCCACCTTTTAAGGAAAAGGAATCTGAGCATTTAGCTACTGCATCGTTGTATAAGCATTTAACATTTTACAGACATATACACATACTATAATGGAATGAATGGAAAATTTTATTTGGAAGAAGACACCTGTATGTGACTCTGTAATGTGGATAAGGAGTGTCATGATATCTGTTTGAAAATCCTTCACCAGTGAGCATTTCTGTTACGTTTCTCTCCGGTTTTTTTATGGTTGGTTCTGGGGAAGTTCCACCTTCTCTCCTGCAACTGTGTAAAATGCATTTTAAAGAAGTTTAGATTTAGTGTTTCTCCCTCTTGACAACTGTGTAAATTGCATTATTAAGAAGTTCAGCATTAGTGTTTCTTACTTTTGGCAAAAATGAATGCAGATAAAGATATAAGGTGTCTGTTAATTAATTAATGGATGTGAATTGCTGTGTACTTCTTGTAAATTGCATTCATATTCCTGATGTGGTTCTGTCTTCTGCAGAGATTCCTTCCTTTGTTATCTTGCCCTCTCCTTTGCATTATAGGTAATGATGCATGACAAAAGGCGCAGAATCTCTGCACATTACCATTGTCTTGATTATTTCAAAGTTTTTCAATGCTCTGTGTTGCATTCTTAGAGCTTTGATTCATTCAAACAAATAACACATTCACATGCTTGAATGATTTTTATCGAACTGGTTATTCTCAATTTTAGCTAATTGTTACTCACAGATAACAGGAGGTTGAAAAGTTACGAGCAGAGCGAAATGCAGTTGCAAACAAGATGAAAGGAAAACTAGAACCCTCAGAGCGCCAGAAGCTCATTGAAGAAGGTTCATTTCTTATTTTATGTTCACCTTGAAGTTTTTGGTGGCCAGGTTGTTCATTGTGAATTCTATTTTTTGTCAGGAAAGCATCTGAAGGAAGAAATCGTTACTTTGGAAGAAGACCTGCTAAAACTTACAGATGAGCTGCAGCAAGAAGCACAATCCATACCTAATATGACACATCCAGATGTTCCATTAGGAGGGGAGGATTCTTCAACAGTCAGGAAAATGGTACTTCTGGTTTGATAACACAGGTGTGCCGACTAGATTGTTTTAATCCTGCTCAAGCCTCATTTACATTCCTGGTATTTCAGGTTGGTAAGCCTGCTGAGTTTAGCTTTTCTGTTAAGGACCACGTCCAGCTGGGAAAAGAGCTAGATCTGTTTGATTTTGATGCTGCAGCCGAGGTATTCTTTTTCAACTAAGGTATTTGTTTTGTAACCTAAAACTAAGTTGGCGGCTGTATATATAATCAATACAGTCCATTTTGTTTTGAAAAAAGCTGGTCTCTTCCTCACCATGTAACCCTTTGCATACTGGACCATGTTCTTCACAATATCTTTCTGCTATCGAGTTACCCAACCTAGAGTTATAGTTGCCATTGGCTTTCATACAGTTATGAGAAGCTGGTAGTGAACTGTGTTTGCTGGTTGAACGTCTAATCTTCCACTACTTCGTTTCTTAGCAGAGTGCTTGCATCCAAAGATCGAAGGACATGATTAAGTTTTTATACTACGTAGGAAGACTGGCCTGCTACCACTTCTTATTTTCCGAAGATGACTTGGTTACAGGAAATCTTGATTGAGTCAGCTCATGGTAAATTACTTTGCTTTTCAGGTCAGTGGGTCCAAGTTCTATTACTTGAAGAATGAAGCAGTTCTTTTAGAGATGGGTCTTGTAAACTGGGCAGTTTCCGAGGCCATGAAAAGAGGTTTTACACCTCTGACTACTCCTGAGATTGTACGGTCATCTGTGGTGGAAAAATGCGGATTTCAACCCCGTGGAACGAACACTCAGGTTTGTCTTTCACTAATGTTGATGTCATTTGGATGATTTCTTCCACAATGTGTGATGTGTCCTTTTCATCTTCTGTTTGTGAACATTGCCATTGAGTTTGTGGATAGATGTTATCACTTCTCTTGAAATCAGATTGAGAGATAACTCTAAGAGCCAATTAATTGTTATCTTGTATTATTTCTGAAGAGTATAATATCTTCTCTCTTTTGAGCTGATTTATGATGATGATGCAAATTGTTTTTACTCAAACCAAGTCCTGAGCTACCAAGGTAACCCTGGTTTTACTGAAAGAAGAGTTGAATGACCTTGATATTATTATTTGAAGCTACAGACTTATTTTCCCCTCCATAGTTTGGGTTTTAACTTCATATGCAGATATGTTAATTGGTAATATAGCAAGCTCTTTACATGAATCATATTCATATTCTGAACCTCTTACTTGCGACATGTTAGTCTTTAGTTAATTGTATAACTTTGAATGCTTTACTTTTCTTTTTCCTTCTTGGTTATGTTTGTCATTGTGCTAGGTAGACTTTGTGATTTTTTCACCTTCTTTTTTGTGTTGGGGAAGGAGAAGCAGAAGTGATTGAAATGAATTGGTTAAATTGGTTTAGCTGATCAGTGATATTCTTTTAAATGACTGGTAGGTGTACTCCATTGAAAATAGTGATCAGTGTCTGATTGGCACTGCTGAGATTCCAGTAGGCGGGATACATATGGACTCCATTCTGTCTGAGTCTTCATTGCCGTTGAAATATGTGGCTTTCTCCCATTGCTTCCGGACAGAGGCTGGTGCTGCAGGAGCTGCAACTAGGTTACTTGCGATTTCTTATCTTTCTGTCATTCTTTTCTTTTCCTGTATTCTCTTTTTTATAAACTTTTGTTTCTTCACCTAATATATGATGGCCTATGCTATATATAAAGAGATACTAATACATATCGACATTTGCAACTTCCATACTTAAACTATGGGATGTTGCCATTACCCCCTAAACTGCAATGTTTCCAATTTAAAACACCCCCTGGAATGCCAAGTGGCATGGAAAAGTGACTTTAATCTCTTTGTAGTGTGTGAGAGCTAAAATTAGGCAAAACACAGCAGCCGCGCGGCATTCTCCCTCCCCTTTTTGTATTAATTAATCTTATTCCTTATTTGTTCCTCTTTTTAATTTAATTTTCTTGATTTCGTTTTTCTTCAAAACTCTGTTTTTGCTAATTACAGGAAATCTAGTTGAAAGCCATAATCCTAAAATAACAATAACACCAAAAGAGATGAATAAAAAGCAGTAAACCTGTTTGTAATTTGTTAATAATGATAGAATTTTATCTAACACTAAAGTATTAGCATAACAGAAAAAAAATTGAAAACAAACTTTTTCCATTTGCTCTTGTTTTTTTTCCTAATCCAATTTTTTAGATTTCTTTTATTTTCTTCAAACCTAACAACTTTTTATTGATAACAGTAAAATCCAATTGAAAAATCACATCCCTAGATAACAGTAACACCAGAAAGAAATTAATAAATAATAGTAACCCAACTGCAAATCATGATAAAATTTGACCGATACTAGTAAAACTCAATTAAATACCCATATAACTCTAAAATAACAGTAACGCCAAAAAGAAATCAATCACTAACAATAAAGCAGTTGCAAATTGCAACATAATTGTAATCAACAACAATAAGTGTAGTTAAAATCTGTAATCCTAAAATAACAATAACACAAAAGTTTTTAATATAACAAGCAAAAATTGGAATATCGAAAGGTAGAACCAAAAGAAAATGTCAAAAGCACTAATATTTTAAAGGGAAAAGAGTCAAATTTGCCCCTTTACCATGCGAAAAGGCTCAATTTTACCCTCCACTATACTATCAGTAACATAATACCCGTAGTTACCTAAATGGTTCAAATATATCTTCCTCTAGTAGGGTTGTCCGAGATGGACACTCAATCCCACATACGCTGACATTTTGATGAGGGGGACGTCACGTGGCATGCCACCTCAACACCACAACCAATTTCATCCGTCCCCTCCCCTCCACTCATTCTTCCACCACTAGCATTTCCTTTCCGACTCCCACCATTAACATTATCAACACTACCTAAATTACGACAATATCTTTTAGTATTTCTTTTGTGTCCTTTTGGCAAATGACTACTATAAGTGACAACTAGTAGGAAACAGAGAGAATTAACATTGTGATGCCAAATTTGTGAACAGTTCTTCCTCAATCAGGAATCTGTTTGGACAATTAGTAGACATATGATATTTCAAAGCCACCAAAGACATGTTATTTTACACTTAAGTAGCTACAAGCAGCACATCCCAAGATTTATTGATGAAACATAAAGAAATACTACCATAATTCTTTGCAGTTCCAGTAACAATCATCACTTTTAATGCCATTGGATTATTGGGCTTATTAAGTTTCTAATTTACTTCAATTGACCCTCCTGTTGACTTCATGAAAGTAACTCAATATTATGAACAGCTGCTACAACAGCAATCCCAACAGCACCTTGTGTCATTAATACTGTGCTGTTCTTTACTGCTAACTTGAAGCAAGTTGAAGATTTTCTGAATCCAAAACAGTGGTGGAGCCAAATAAAATGCTAGCGGTGGAGGAACAAGTGCAGTGGAGGAGTAAAATTTGTGGGGCGCTGAGGTGGCATGCCACATGGCGTCCACCTCATTAAAACATCGATGTGGGATTAGGTGTCCACCTTGGGCAATCCTAACAGAGGAGGGGACGAGGGATTATATTTGAACCATTTAGGTACAACAGGATATTTCTGTACTCATAGTATAGTAGAGGTAAAATTAATCCTTCTTGCATAGTAAAAGTTGACCCTCTTCCCATCTTTAAAAGAACCAAACTTTCAATAAGCCCTAATTCATCAAAAATCTTTATTCCAAAAAAATAAATCTTTTAAAAGTTCATCGCATCAACCAATTCAACCCTAAAAATTGTTTAGGATTTGAAGTTTGTTTTCTTTTGTTTAGTTTAATTTAGGGGGTACTAAAGGAGGAAGAAAATGAAGATAAAGGGATAATAGAAACACAATTTAGGTATGTAAGTTGTAAATGTGCCAATTTTTTTTTTTTGGGGGGGGGGGGGGGGTTATTCTGGAAAATACACGTGCCATGTTACATGTCTTAAGTTGAAATGTATATGGCTCGTGACATGCACATTAACTTGGTTTCGTTCGAGAGGTTTTTAAAGAGGAAACATTATAATTCAGGGTGTAATAGTGACATCCAACTTCAAGTATGAAAGTTGCAAAACATTGAATAGTTCAGGTTTTGTTAATGTGTTATCTCATACACAAATTCCATGAGTGCACTAAGAGGTCATTTGGAAAATAATGCATGCATTAATTTGGTGTATTAGTAGTATCTTGTTTGGTACACATTTTCATGTTTTGTATAACTAATGCTTGTATCAGTTATACACTCTATTGTGTATTAAGGTGTGTATTAGTAATACCATGGATTCTAGGTATTAGTAATGCAATGTCTTTACTGCATGTATTAACATGATTAAAGACCCTATTACCCCTTCAAACTTTTTTCACATCTTTTTCCACTATAATTGTGAAGGCTATATTTGTAAATAAATTTTTTTATGCAATGCTTGCTAATTTTTAATGCATCAAACCAAATAATGCTTAAAAATATTGTGTATAATTAACGCAAGCATAACTATTACATATATTACTAATCAAACGTTATTAATACACTCTATTTAGCATTATCTTTATATACTCTACCAAACGACCCCTAAATGTATTATTTACTAAAATATCTAGCAGTTTTGTAACCATCTATGCTTTAAGATCCCAGTTTCATCACTGATTGCCCATCAAAAATGATGCATCTGCTGAAAATTATATATGTGAGCACATACAAAGTCATGCATATATTTCTTTTCTGCATCAAGTAATTAGTGTCAGTGATTGGCTGCAGGGGACTTTATCGAGTTCACCAGTTCAGCAAGGTGGAAATGTTCATACTATGCCGACCAGATGAAAGTGATTCTTACCATGAAGAACTTATTGAAATTGAAGAAGAGCTCTTCTCATCGCTCGGATTGCATTTCAAGTGCGAATCTTAATTTCATAGATACGAGGAAGAATTTATGGATGTTTAGTTATTTAGTTGATCACTTTTGTGCATCAAATGCTCTACGCGTGCTTTTCTTTCTCCGTTTCTTATAAGCAACACATACTGTGTGCAGGACATTGGACATGGCATCTGAGGATCTAGGTGCACCAGCATATCGTAAATTTGATGTGGAGGCCTGGATGCCTGGATTGGGCCGTTATGGTGAGGTAGGCAATGACTCTTAAGTCTCTCTCTCTCTCTCTCTCTCTCTCTCTCTCTCTCTTTTTTCCAGATGTAGACTTACACATCTCTCACATGGAACTGCTTTGTCCATAATTTTTGCAACTGTTGGATCGTCTGGAGGGGCGGTTGAACAAAGCTAGAACAACTGAATCACTGCTATACCTTAAATTGGATTCTTTATATTCTTCTAACAATATTCTAATCAGCTATGTTCTTGTTCAACAGATATCAAGTGCATCAAATTGTACAGATTATCAAAGCCGCCGGCTGGGAATAAGATATCGCCCTGAATCATCATCATCATCAAGTCCTAAAAAGGGCAAAAACGCAACTCCTACTCAGTTTGTTCACACACTAAATGCTACAGCATGTGCAGTTCCCCGAATGATAGTTTCCTTGCTCGAGAATTTCCAACAAGAAGATGGCTCAGTTATTATACCAGAGCCGTTGAGACCATTCATGGGTGGGCTTCAGATTATTAAACCAAAACATATACAGAACTGAAACTGGAAGCTCTTTTGATATTAGATACTGTTTCTGCATCATTATTTTTTTCTCCTAGTCCTTTTAGGTAGTTTTCATGTTGTTCAGTTCGGCAGCAGATTGGACAGACGCTTAAGATGAGTTTAAGTTGATATGATAGTTGAATATTTATCTTCATTGCAAATTACAGATTTGCTGTTTGCTTTGAGTGTTTTGGCATTCTGACATAAGGTGTTTGTTTGGATTGGAACCTGTCATGTGCATCTACTACACGTCTTGCACTGCTTCTCAGTAAAATACTTTTTCGAAACACACTTTTGAAAAATAAACTGATTTTAGAAAGGTTCTACGGATACAATATACCAGCATATATCAATGTGATTGAAAGATCTTACTTGTAATTACAGTTCTAAGGAAACAGTTACTGTCGCTTGTTATGGGAAGACAAATTTCTCAAACCTCTCAGTTACTAATCTGCAAATCTTTACCAGAAAGCAGATGTTATCTCTGTTCTGCGCGGTGCATTCATAGTGCAAAAAACTGCAGCTGCCGCTTTTCTACAACTTGAGTTTTGTAACATCAATTTTTGCGCGAGGATAAGTATATGCCTCATAGTTTATTACTTGTCCCAAACTGCTTAATTTTGTAAAAGTAGTAATCAAGTCAACCTGAAATCACATAGATCTGCTGTTAGGTTTAACATTATGTATTATCTTAACATTCCAGGTAGTTAGTAGCTCTAAGATGAGTTGTTAAATTGTAATGATGGTGGTCACACAAATAGATAGCCTCTTATTATTTATCCTCGAAGAGATTATCCTTAGATATTGTGAAGGTCTTTTATAAATTTAAGTAGAGAGTATATACTAGCCTCATAATCAGTTCGAGATACTGTTTCTCTGCTTCTTTGGTACTTTTCGATCCAAGGAAGAACTTCTGGATCACTGGCGAGTAGGGCCTCTGTTGCAGCTTGATCAGGACCCAAGAATGCAGACATTACTGCTAACTGCACACAAATTGAAAGTTATAAGTAGTTATTCATGCTCTTACAATTTCACCACAAAGATAGTATAACATATCAGGAAGAGAAAATGTTACCAATTGATCTTGTTGGTAGATGCAAAACTACTTATTGACAAATTACAAATGACATGCATAGAAAATATAATGCATTTGTAAATTGTTTAGCCCTTTGTTCAGAGTATCATTAGCTAAATTCTGGAAAGATGTTCGATATCATTAGCTAAATGCTGGAAAGATGGATTGAACCTCGATGTTTTATTTTTCGGTCACTTAAGGTGGAAACTTCACAAATAGAAATATATCAGCCTCTCTATCTCCATGAGGTAGTGGTAAGGTTTGCGTACACTCGATCCTCCCCAGACCCTACTATCGTGATATCACTGGGTATGTTGCGAAAACTAAGGAAAATATGTCAATTACCATGTTGTGTTTTTTTTCAATAAGTTGCAGCACTATTTTTTGGCACTTAACAAGGACAGATATAAAAGTATTGTTTTTTGTCATTGTGGATGAACCTTAATGTTTTATTTACTTTAAGCAAGGAAGACATGCATGCACGGAGACTTTTTAACTTTCAGTTGATATCATTCTTATCTGGTTATGAAAAATTAGGGGAACATGTTCCTCTGTCCCAGCTTTTGAAATTTGGCAGTCTACTGACTGCACATAGATACAAGGTCTAATGTGGATCACAAGCTAATGGATGGATGCTTATGCCAGTATTCTGCAGCAACTGCAAAACTGAGGGTCTACTCCGTCTATTCACAGTCATTCCTCCTATCTTTTCCATTTCTAGCTTTTACACAGAAGTGATACTACTCGAAAGAAATGCTAAAGGGATCCAAATTATTTATCCTCCAAAAGGAGACACTAACATAACTAGGTCCAAAATGTACAATAGTAACTACTCTTTTACCTGACGAGGGCCCAAGCCAACAGCTTTGAACTTGTCTTTCATTTCCTGCACACTTGCTTTACCCCACTGCGGCACTCTCCCCTCTGGATCAGGTTCCTGGGCATCTGACCTCCCGAATATCCTATCAAATTGGCCCCACTGTGGACAGAGAAAAATTATACACAATCAATCTTAAGCGACAACTTCCTTTTTGGAGATAATTAAATACATCCAAAGAAAGCTAACCTGTCCATTAGAACCATATGCAGAGTACAACAAAGTTCCCTTCTCTACATTACCACCACATTTGCTAATTGCAGCAGCAAGAAAGGTTGATTTGACTGCACTTTGTGCTGCATCAACCAAAAGAAACTTAACAGACATAATTTGCCAGAAAGGCACTAAAATTAACTGAGGGGGATTATGACATTTTTAAAAAAATCCTCGAGTTATCTGTCTTAGCCTTTCTTATCAGTGCAGTTTTAGCTTTAGACAATATGCGGACACTAAATGACAGCAAAATACAGGTAAGATAGAAGAGATTGTAGAAGAGAATAGTCAATGTTAGACTCCGGTAACTGTTACATTTGAGAGTCTGCTTATCAGTTTGTATATGAGTAAATCCATCAGACAACCTCCCATCAATTTTATAAATTAAGCCAGAACATGAATTTGTTGGTAAAACTCCTCTAAGGTGTATTCATATTATTGATGCTTGTTTAACAGAAGCATGAAGCCAAGTACATAACAAACTAGTGTTGATCTAAAATCCCTTACCAGCAAACTGGATAAGATCTGCATATGAGATTGGTCCACCTTTGGAATCTGAATCTATAACCTTCTTTGATTCCTCCAACAAGTTTAAAGCAGCATCAAGCCCCTTATTTTCTGGTCTGCTGATCTCTGAGCTTCACATAGGGAATAAGGGTACAAGAAAGATGTATAAGGGCAAGGTAATACCTTAACGGTCAATTAACTTTCAGCAAAAAGTGAGATCTCATCCTATAAAATGACACTTGATGTAGACAGTCAGCCAACATGATGAACACAGTTCATATATCCATAACATTTCCATCAAGTGTGAGACCACGACAGTAGCAGTCCTGAAACCTAATAGAGAACTTAAATGCATTTGGATTGAAGAAAACATGACTAGACAACGGCGAAAGGAGGATTTCATTGAGGGGATTCAACAACAACAACATACCCAGTGGAATCCCACAAGTGGGATCTGGGAAGGTAGAATGTACGTATACCTTACCACTACCTCATAGAATTGAGGGGATTCATAAAGTAGAAAAAGTAAACACACGAAATTCAACATCTAATAGACGTGCATAAATTTTCTTTGGCGAAGGGTATTCAATGAACTCCCTTCTGAAGACGGATTCATGATTTGAACTTTATGCATTCCTACAATGACCCCAAGTTAAACTCAATAAGGCTGTTTTACCAGTCAAATGTTTATGATATTTAATAGATTTCATTCTATATATATATATATGAAAGGTGTGAGTAAAAACTCCTGCGTTCACGTAAACCTATAATCAGGCCTCTAGATATATGACAAAAAATGGTATATCTGACTTCATGGAGTATAACACTTTATCCAAGGTAATACGTTGATGAAAAGAAGGTACCTTAAACGTATGGATCCATTGGGACCCCCGGTTTTTGTTGCCTGCAAAATATTACCCAATTACACAAGTCTTACTTATCTCAGTCAAGATAAACGAGATAATGGTCTCTGACCTTATCATATGTCATGGCATCGTTAAGTGCTAAAGTTAGTATGGGTGGAATTATATCTGGATTTGCCTGGAAGAGACCAAGGAAAATAAGGTATGGAGAACTTTTAGAATTTGTATATTCAACTTGAGTAATTAGCATCAGTTATTAAAAATTCACCTTTATAGCATCAAAAAGAGTCGTTTTGACCTTTGCTGTAAATAGAGAAAAATGGAACTTCAGTTCACTAGAATGAAGCATGCCAGATTGTGAGAAGAAAATGAAGACTTTGATGAGCTTACATTGAAATTCTGACCGTTGTCTGCGTTCTATCAAATCAGCAGCATTAGCTACTTCAATGAATGTGCTGGATCTTGCTATCAAGTCCTAACAGAAATTGCAGCTGAAAGTAGTCATCATCTCAGCATTCTTATATTGTTAAGATGAGATAACCGTCCACAACGTAAATTTGTAAAATTTATAAGTGCATATGCATTTGAATAAATTTTTCAATGCTTGGTCCACAATATCTGTATCTCTAGTTGTACATTTTTCCATCTATCTTACGTCTTCACTTTGAGTTTATCTGCATGAAAACACTTTTTGTTTCCCAAAAGATAAATACTTGTACAAAAATGAATGAGTTCTTAGGAACAAAGGTGCTGGAGAAGTTTGTGCCTCCATGAATTTTGAAAGACAAGAAACTAATATAATTACCTACAGTCAGATAAAGAAAATGCAGGCATATGTAGCCTGTTACTACTTAGTAGTAATACTTACTCCCTCCATCCCAATTTATGTAATATAGTTTAACTGAGCACACGTTTAAGAAATATGGGATGACTTTGCAATTTTCCAAAACTACCCTTACAATAAGTGAACTTTTACTTATAAGAGTACGCTTTTGTGGATTTTTTGCTAAGTGGGAACCAACATGGGTAAAATGTTGATGGTGTCATTAAACATTTGCCAAATAAGGAAATGTGTTATTCCTTTTGGTACTGACTAAAGAAGACAGTGCATCACATAAATTGAATAGAGGAGTATCATTTTTCAGGATTAGCACTACCCACCACACAGTAAAAGAGAAATCTGTATCCTTTCATTCATAGATGCGAATTGAAGAACTGTGTCAACAAGGTGCCAACCAATTCTAAGTAACAATTCCTTTTCAGGCGAAAAACAACTTCTTTTTGGATAAGGTGAAGCAAAATCCTACTGACTGAATGCAGGAAACAAATACAGATATGGCTTTACACTTGGTCACCAAACACAAAGGGATGGCTGGCGAGATAGGATGAGTTCTAATGGTTGCAAGATGTGGTATAAATCCCGAGAACTTTTTTTTTTCCTCAGTATTTGCATCGCGAGCTCTGTGACTGAGCAACAACTAAGAAACATCCAGTCTTTTTTAACACTTTGTATGCTTGAAGGCCCATTCTCTATGGAAGGGTGCAAAGACGAGGCCTTTGATCCAACTCTTTTTTTACATAAAGAAATAAAAAATAATTAAAAAAAAAAATTTCTTCCATTTGCTTTATTTGGGAAGATCTTTTTAATAAATTTTTCATTCCCCCTCTTTCAGGAGATCAAATATGAAAACCCCCACATGGGAAAGTTGAAGCTTTCTTAGGAAGGAGAACCACGGACGGCCATGGACGCCTGAAAACAAGCCGGTCCACATGCATTACATAGGAAAAATTACAACAGTAAACTTTAGTGATTTCTTTTTGATCAGGATAAGGAAAAGCCTGAACTATCTAGCAAAAATCAATAACTGCAAAAGAAAAAAAAGAAAGAAATAGGGGCAGCTATTGCAACTAGTTCTTGAATTACAATCAAGAATGCACACGGAAATGTATACATGCATGTGTGTGTTACTACGTTTCCAGTTTCTGAATTTTTCTGTTGGAGGGTCGAGAGAGGGAATGACCTTCGAGCCTTTGACAGTAATCATAGTGTTGCAGAATTTGGATCTTAAATAGGATGTAAGTCCCTAGACAGTAAGCATTATTTTTCAACACTAAGTTAGTTGATTGCTATAGGAAATTAGACATTTTTACTCCTTGTTGGACACAACTTATGTGCTCACGATGCATAGTGGATTGCACTACATGACAGCATTGTTGAAGTTCAACTCATTTCTTCTGTTGACAATTGACATTAACATGTTAGACTTAGACATCTTTCACATTGTTAGACACAATTGATGTGTTCAAGATGCATATTGGATGATCACAATACACTACATTGTTGAAGTTTAACTCATTTCCTCCAACAAAACAATCCTGCTTAAATGGAAATAAGGGGACTCACCATGCCTACTGCTGCTCCTACGGATTGAAGAATGTCCCGTCTACTCAAGCTATTCTCATTATTAAGATCTGGTCCAAACTTACAACAAATCATACCCTGAAATGTTAAAAAAGATCGTCAATACTACTTCGAAGAAACATTAAATTCATTTATTCATTGTCATTCAACTAATTATCTTAGAAATGCATCTTTCTTCTTGATTTCAATTTTCTTCAAACCACCACAAAAAAGACTTTCTGAGATAATAACTATTAGTAGAGTAACCTATTCAAAGAAATCAACTCGTACAATGGGCAACATTCTGCCCAACCTCACAACTTTTCATCAATCCCATGACTTTTACTAACAAAAATACTCTGAAAGTTACATTCTTTATTATGTTAGTGACAAGAGAAACAAATGTAAGTGATCATGAATAGAAAAATAGAATAACATGGAAGTAAAGATTGTTTTAAAAACACCCTTAGCATTAATTTCAAGAAACATGAGGTAAAACACATAGAAGTTAAGCATTCCAAAGATGTGAGAAAATAGATAAAGAAAAAGAGGTAGCTTTACAGGTTGAGGAGGGTATCTTGAGGCATTGCTAATGGAAGATGGCGAAGGAATCAGTGAAACCAAAGAGGGAAGTGTTGAAGCAAAAGAGACCATTCCTTCTGTGTTGCTATTAATTCCAAGATTCTGTCTATGCAGCACAGGGAAGAAGGAATTGAAAAGAAAATGGATGGAAGGAGAGAGGATAGTGATCAAGTGGGGTCTTCAAAATCTTTACCTGTGTCTCAATAACAACTGTTATCCTATCCAAACAATAGGCCCTCTGCTGCTGCCTTGCTGGTGTTTGGTGTAAAAGAACCAAATTAAGTATTCACTTTTGGTATAAACTTATTCATTTTTTTGGTTAATAATTTTTCTGAAATTTTCCAATTCGATTTAAATTCTAAATTTAGAAAAACTTATAACGTGTTTTCAACCCCATCTTCCTGATTTCAAATAAAATGCTCTCAGTGGTAAGGACTTACATTCTATCCTCCCATATATTTTATACTCCTCAAACTTCACTTGTGAAATTTTACTGGTTATATTATTGTTGTGGTAATAAAATAAAAACTTTTTTTTTTCAAACGCCTACTAACAGAAAGTACATTAAATTATAGCCTGTTTGGCTAAAACATTTAAAGGTCAAAAGTGCTTATTTGTAAAAGTGAACTATTTGGCTAAATTTTTTTAAAAAGAAAATAAATACATTTGGCAAGTAATAAAAATTATTTTTTTAAAAAAAATTATCTAATTTAATTTGACATAAAATTTAAAAAAATTAAAAAAATCTTTTATATTTTATGATTGTAAATTAAAATTATATCAAATGTATTAAAATATCATTTAATTTATAATCTTAAATATCCCAATGACATGTATAAAGGTAAAATTAACATTTTATAAAAGAAGAATTATTTCTTTTAAAATAGAAACTACAATGGAGTAGTAAGTTTATTTTTACCAAATGTATTCTTTTCCGTCTCTCTCAAATTCACTATTCATTCTTCATCTTTTTGCCCTACCATTTATCTTTCATTTTTCATCATCTCCGCCTACTGATCTTCAGGTCAGTATTATCTCTCTCTGCTCTATTTGCCTCTTTTTCTTTTCCGTTGGGAGTATGTGATTCTATGGTTTCTTCTTAGGGTTATAATTTTGTGATTCGTTTGTTTTCCGGTTTGTGATTTGGTAGTTGAACCTAACTTTTAATAACTCAAAGGAGTAGGGTGCTTTGATTCAATAATTCCACATAAAATTTATAGAAACAAGTCCTATACAATTTTGTTTGGCCAATATTTTGTTTAGTTACATTGTTAAACCCGGTAGGCATCCAGGGTAAAACTTGCCAATGCATGGTGAAGAATACATTGATTAAGCTCATTCCATGTATCATTTTGCACAGTTGGTTAAAATGATTTGATTTATTGGAGCTGTACCATCCTACGCAAATCATATTATTAGATTTTGGCTGTGAGTGCGCTGTTTGGGTTGATACTTGCGGTTGATTCTTGACGTACGGACATCCGTAAGTAGTACGCTCTACGTAGGAATTCATTGCTGAATTGTTTTTTCATGTTGGTCATATTGGTAAATGTCAGATTCAGAGTGCAAATTGACAGTTTGATGTTTGGGTTAAATGTCGAACTTTCGGATACATTTTGATATTTATACCTTTCTATAGTACCATAAAGAGGGAAGAAAAAGGTATTTCATATCCTACATTTTCTTAGCTAAAAAGACTCTGGAATTTTAGTATTTACAATATATTTACTCTTCTTTGCTTCATGATTCATGACTCCAAGAATTAGTTCTATGGTATAGTTGTTACAAGTTACCAACATTTTACTACAGCTGAATGTTTCATGAAACACTTCGTATTTTGATAATTAATAAATAGATATTGAAGCTGTGCAAGTTACTCAAAAGAGTTTGGTTACCTGCATTATACCTGATCTGGATTTACATGATCAGGAAATATAGGAGATGTTTGGCAAATAGGGGTTATGAAAGGCACTCAACTGACTCCTTAAGTCTCTGTATGCTAAAAAGGGTGTTTCAAGTTTGTATCCTCTAGTTTGTTCAACTTCTACGTTGTTGAACTCGAGTCTGTGGTTGTGAGTAGCCCTAGGATACATAGAGATTATGAAAAATGAAAAGAAGTGAAGAAGGGGCAGAAGGTAGGGTCTATTGTTGGGGAGCAGAGAATCTGACGACTAAGTGAAACATTTACCTTAAAGATGACTGAAGCTAATACTAAAAGTTTCCAAACAATCATGCAGCCTCACCCAATCTTCAGAATAAAATTTGCAGCTGCTTAATAGTGAGGTGAATAGCTAATACAGGATCAGCATACTCATATTGTGGAACTTGGAACAAACAGTCAGGAACTTGACTAGCAAGACAAATAAAGCGAGCTGGCAAGACCAATTAAAGCATGTTGCTTGTGAACTGATAAAGTCTCGCATTTCTTTTTCTCCTATAAAAGAATATTATCTTTCTCCTATTAGAAAAACGTATTATACTTCAAATAGTCCATGAAAAGTGGAGTTGTGAGACAGTTGGTGCAGAACCAACGAATATACATGCTTTATATGCTGAGTTCAGTACCTTAGCCTGTGGAAATGCAATCTGCTTTATAGAAACAGATATATAGATATTCTGATTTGTTAATATTAGTTGCTTCATATTCAATTTGTTGCTGCGGTTTCATATATTGTATTCTGGCCACAAAGTAACATAAAAAATTTAAAAGGAAAAATAAAGAATATTGCTTTGATGGTAAACTGGAGTAATATTTATAGAACTGCCCAAATCTAACGACTAGGTCTTACACTTGCGGGAAATACAAGCAATTAGTTTGTGATTTGAGACAGCTAATTGATATTGACGACTTCTCATGTGGAATAAGTTAAACGTAGGTCCAGTTCTTCCTAGCAAGCCGTAAGATATTGATGGGTCTAAATTAAAAAAGTAACTACAATGTTAAATGAAGAGACAGCTTAGTGCATTTGTATACACCTTATAGTTACTCTTACCCCACAAAATATCAAAAGATGTCAGGATATAAAAGACAAACCCTTTCACACTTTTTTCACAATGTTGTAGAGTTGAGAATGGTGTATATGTCAAAGTGATAATTTAGGGTATTAATTCAAGGATCCAAAATAAGCAAATAATATTCTGGAGATTCGCTTTAATGATGGTTGGTAAACAGTTTGCATCCATGCTGCCTTGGTATACACAAGGCACTTCTTTTTGTTAAAACTGTTTTATTTTACAGATATATCACATAATCAAAAAGGTAAGATAGGAACCTGATTTTGAAGAGGATCCCTTCTGTGATTGCTAGGAAGCTTGGTAGACTAAAGAATTGCTAACTTATATGTAGTGCACATGACTGTCAAAACTTTTATAAGTCAAGACACTTCTTTTGATCAAATTAAAGATTTCATTAATAATAGCAGGGCCAACTTGGTTGTATACAAGGGGTATACCAAAGAAGAGAAACCTACAAAGTAAGGTTCTCTCCAATATACACACAATTCTTTTTACGAAAACAGGAACTACATGGTTGCACCAAAAGAAAATATGGGATTGGAGAGTCCTACCCAAATGAGCAAAGCTTGTCTCTCCCCTTTCAAAATCTCTCCTATTTCTCTCCTTCCAAATGACCCACATAAAAGCTAGAGGATAACTTTCCAATCCTTATGTCTTCTTCTCCTAGCTCCACTCTTCCAGCTGAATATCAACTCCTCCACAGATCTTGGCATTACCCAAGTAACACCAACCATATAGAGATTCTCTGCCATCAAAATCACAACCGCCTCCTTACAAAGGAAACATCAGCTTATACATACAACATTTTATTTCCTAAGATTCTCTACCATCAAAATCACCCCTCTAGTAGCTATGCAAAGAAGCACACCTTCCTTGGCACCTTGGGAATCCAGACCGAGGCATGTGGAAAACTAACCTCTGCCCTAACCAGAAGCTTCTCATAGAAGGACTTAACTGAGAACAAATCGTTATTCCCCAACTCCCAATTCAAAGCATTGTCTGTCAATCAGCTGGAAGACCTTTATTGATACAAGTAAAGTTTTAGTGGGATATTGCATATTCAGTTTTTTTTTTAATTAAAGAATTGTGTATTCAGTTGATTGTATACAAGATATATTATTACAATACACGCTTGTATGTATTTCGTAGCTTTCCAGGACTATCTACATAATATGGTTCTTAGTTTTTACGAATTCAAGTAATTTGCTGCTACATCAAAAAAAAATTTTGGGGATCCAATGCAAACATAATTCAGATTCAGACATGTTACATTTTATTCTGGTTTGTGTTTTGTTTTCAGCATTTCTATAGATTATTCCAATCAACAGTTAATTCACATTATTAGCGACATACAGTTACTGCTTTTATTTTCAGATATACTAGACCATATGTACTATCCTTGTGCAAGTGAAAGTTGTCATATCATATTTGCTCTTATTTTACTCCACTACTTGACTAATATGCAAATTGTTTCCTCTATTTCTTCAAATAATGACGTTGCAAATGTTCTTTTTCAATTTACTCTAAATTAGAACTTTAAATAGTGTTTACCATACAAGGTGTCTATCTGATAATCACCACCCTTGATACCTCCTGTTAGCATATGTATAGTTGAATCTCTTCGAAAAAGTTTGCTACTAACTTTGAGATTCATGTATTCTACTAGATTGGTTATTTTAAGTATGTATGAAAACTAATGCTGAGTTGAGTGTATTACATTGTGGAAGAATTAAATAAACTTTCTGGACAACCCCTATCTTTACCGTAATAATCAGGTTTTGAGATCTGTGCCTTTGTGCCAAAATTTGCCGTACTAGTTCCTTGCTTCCAGCATGGTTGCACGTAAGCAGATGAGCCAAACAATCACTTGTTAAGTTCCTCTGCTGGTAAGAGCTGCTTTAATCTGGCTTATGCTTTCATGTACTTGAACTTCTAAAACTAACTAAAATTGAGATGGCTATGATACACATGTTTATGTAATGTTCATTTTCAAAACAGAAAACTATGATAAACTAGCATATTATCTACATGTTTAATTTGTGTAAATATACGGATTTTTCTTTAATGAAGTCAGTGAGAGTATCTTAAGCATGCCCTTCAATTGATAACACTACTTGGTGATTGTTGAGTGCTGGTAACTTGCTACTTCGATGTCCTTCTTTCCCTTGTAATGGACTTGGCTGATTAATCTTTTTATTCTTCTTGTTTGTTAACTTTCTGACTGGATTAATTACTTTTGCAGGAGATCGTGATACCATACCATACGACAAACCGTTGATTTTCTAAGGTTTCTCATGTTCTTATAGAACTCAACCAACTCAAGGATATCAAGAAACTTAAAAAGCAAAGCGACATAGAAAAACGTTGCTTTGCAGTCTTCAACGTGGATTAAACCCTAACCGTTGACGTCCTCATTTTTAAAGATATAAACAGGGAGATTTTGCACACGCTTCAGAAAATAATGGCTTCTTTTGGGTCTCTTAAGCAGGCGGTCTTTGATAGACAAACAAGAAAACAGCAATATCAAGATCACATACGAGGCCTGAATGCTTATGATCGCCACAAGAAATTCCTAAATGATTATGTTAGATTTTATGGAAGAGAGAGATCCACACAAGAAAAGTTGCCTGTCAAAACAGATCAGGATACTCTTAAAGAAGGATACCGATTCATACGAACTGAGGAAGATGATATGAATCCATCTTGGGAGCAAAGGCTGGTGAAGCGCTATTGTGACAAGCTTTTCAAAGAATATTGTATAGCTGACATGACACACTATAAGAGTGGCAAGATTGGTCTGAGATGGAGGACAGAGAAGGAAGTGACATCTGGGAAAGGGCAATTTGTCTGTGGTAACAAACACTGCAATGAGAGAGATGGTCTAGCAAGCTATGAGGTGAATTTTTCATATGTTGAAGCAGAAGAAAACAAACAGGCCCTGGTGAAATTGGTAGCATGTGAGAGATGTGCAGAAAAGCTTCTTTATAAAAGGAGGAAAGAGAAAGATCAATCTGGAGAAAACATGAAAGATAAGCATCGAAGGGGAAGGGAAAGATCTATAAGTGATGATGAAAATAAGGATGGTAATTATGAACGAAGGAAAAGGGAAAGATCTGTAAGTGATGATGAAAATAAGGATGATAAATACAAACAAAGGAAAGGGAAGAGTAGAAGGTCAAATGAAAATAAAGATGGGAATTATGAACGAAGAAAAAGGGGAAGATCTGTAAGTGATGATGAAAATAAGGATGATAAACACAAAGGAAGGAAAGGGAAGAGTAGAAGGTCAAAGGCTTCAACTTCATCTGATAATCTGGATAATGAAGACAATGAAAATATGGATGAGTATCTGGAGGGAATGTTTCCTTGACATTCAGATACTGATGTCTTTGTAGAGATTTCAAAATTAGTTTAGATAGAAGCTAGGTATTTTTGTTTGGACATTGGAGAGGGAATTTGGTAGGAAAATTGCAAGTTAGACTGGTTAAAGAAACACATGAAGGAACTGGAAAAGCTGGAAGTGGGGAGCTCAAGTATTCTTCCATGCAAAAGCAAGAAGTGTAGCAAGTGATATTTCAACAGCTTTTGCTAATAAGTAGCTGAATGTAAATATATTATCCTTGAACCCTTATGTTCGTTATGAAGTTTACTCCTTTGACTTATTAGGGGTCCCATCCTTCAATGTTGTAGATTGATTTAACGCTCAAGTGTGCCGAAAACATACTCATGTATCGCCTTCTTTGTTAGTTTGCTGTTTGTCAAGCACCCATTGGATTTCAGTAGTTATCAAAAGGATGAACTGAAGTCTCTTTGGTATTTGTTAAAATAGTTATTCAATTTAATATGTGCTGCTATTTAACCATTTCAATCATGTCTCAAATAACTGTATTTAAGCTTTATTATATACACATCGTATTGGGGCAGCGTGGACTAAATGGAAGCTAGCCTCTGGAGTACTGTGTGATAAGAAGATGTCACCGAAATTTAAAGGTAAGTTTTACAGGGTGGTGGTTAGACCGTCCTTACTGTATGAGGCTGAGTGTTGGCTAATCAAAAACTCACATGTTCAACCGAAACTCAAGGGTAAGTTTTACAGGGTGGGGGTTAGACCATCCTTACTGTATGGGGCTGAGTGTTGGCCAATCAAAAACTCACATGTTCAGAAGATGCAAGTCGCGGAGATGAGGATGTTGAGATAGATGTGTGGTCATACTAGGAGTGATAAGATTAGGAATGAGACTATTCGGGAGAAGCTAGAGGTGGCCCCTGTGGCTGACAAAATGAGGGAAGCGAGACTACGATGGTTTGGACATGTGCAGAAGAGAAGCACCGATGGCCCTGAGGTGCGAGAGGTTGGATTTAGGAGTTACTTGGAAGGGGTAGAGGCAGGCCGAAGAAGTATTGGGGAGAGGTGATCAGGCAAGATATGGTGAAACTTGATCTCACCGAGGACATGATCTTAGATAGAAAGGGGTGGAGGTCGCGAATTAGAGTAATAGATTAGTAGGGTCAGGTGTTGTCCGACTATGGGGTATAATAGGGTATTAGGTAGTCATGTCTTTATATCTTGTGTTGCCATAATTTGCCATTATTCGCCTGATATATGTTTAATTTAGTGTATTTGCATACCACCATATGTTTTTAGTACGAATCGCTCTTCTTTCTTCCTTGTCTTTCATATCTAATTTATTCTGCTTATGGGTTTTTGGGATGAGGTTTCCAGGAAACAACCTCTCTACCTCTATAAGATAGTGGTAATGTTTGCGTACATTCTATCCTCCCCAGACCTTACTTGTGAGATTCCACTGGGTATGTTGTTGTTGTAAGTTTTATGAGATACATGGAAGAACATTTTCTTTCACACAGCAAATTGAGCCAAATATAGTAGTCATGAATTGAGCGGTTTGAGGTACCATTTACAGGGAGACTATTTCACAGAGAACTGAATTTTCTTTTGTTGAGAATGTCAAGAATCAAGAGATACACCAAAAAAAAAAAAAAAAAAAAAAAAAAAAAAGGAGCTAAGTGTAAATAAGAAAACAGACATCTCCATAGTGAGGCCCTCCATCTGTACAAATTTGACATGATCAACTTCCCCCTCATGGAAAGCCTCATCTCATTCAAACCCTTTTCTCTGCAAAATGAAGAAACCTATTTTCTTCAATCATCTACACCTATGTGTCACTTGGAACAATCTCTTCTCATTGTATATGTACAATTCGCATGCTAATCAGCTCGTTGCCTGTTCCAGCGTGAATAAAATAAGACTGAAACAGCAAAACTTATGCAACACATGGAACTTGTGCTTCATCTGAACTATCTGATACTCTGAGAGTCATTCCTGTATAACGATTCATTTCGACATAAACAGTCTGGTAGAGGATTTACATAAAATGGCTCCTCTGAACGGAACCTATCTGTCCCCTTTGTACCTGAAATTGGCCCTTTCCTCTTTCTTGGCGATCCTTGCCTGCACATTCACAAAAATAATAATAAAGACAAAAAAATCAGATCAGATACCAATTTGTATTGGTTCTTGGCAGAAGTTCCCATATCTTTAATCTAATAACCTCAAGAAAAATGAGTTTACACAATGCAGATGGAGCAACAAACTAGAACCAAGATCCAAGAGGCACTAATTGTCACATGATTTCAAAGATCTACTTTCATCTCTAACAATGGAAGTGACAAAGATATCATTCATTACTGGCCAGTGCCAGGAAAAAACTTCTAAGAGCATCCAGTTGCAAACCTTTGCCCAAACACACGACACTGGCCAGTGCCAGGTAAAAACTTCTAAGAGCATCCAGTTGCAAACCTTTGCCCAAACACACGACAAAGAAAAATCATCATCAGACTCCGGAAAGATAGGACAAGAATAATTGCAGGCAGATAACTGTTGGGATTCATATAGAAATTTAACTACTACATCGGCACTCGGCAGGACCATCTAAACAATGGCATTAAGAATGTCATCAGCACCCAGATTTTATTTCACAACACAAAATATCTGTACATTTGACATACCGCCTCCTGTGGATTTCAATAATGCGATTGGACAGATTTTTCCCCTCTTTCATCGTACCCTGGTCAATTTTGTCAAAAAGTCGGACAAGAGTTCTCCTGGTGATTTTACAAGGAAAGTATTAGCAGGAGATAGTTATAATCCATCAAGCAGACTAAATACTAAGTGGGAACTAAAAGATTCTGAATATAGCATGAGCAGAGAGGAGGTCTTGCCTATCAGGAGATATTGTTTTCCTATGCCCCAGAAATCGACGATGTCCCTCAACTGCTCTTGCCATATTTCCTGAGTACGTAGGAATAAATATGTCACTCTCAACAGACACGATGTAGTCTAGGGCAGCCATTTGAGATGCATGATTGATGAATGGCTCAAGCTCCTCAATAGAAGCCAACTTTTCCTGCAAAAAGATGCAAATCACTCTTTAAGCAAGCGGAGCCTAGCATATAGATCAGAAGTACTTCGTTTGAGATAATATGGCTTCTACGGAAATCTGCTTCATACATAGGGGATCAAGAATAGAAGGAACATGCGTTGGTAGATTGAAATCACGAAACTGATGTTCAATTAAAATTCATAAGCGAAATAAGTAAATAAACAATTCATTCATGCAAATATTGATGCTGCAGATTTCAATACCTAAACAGACTAACCAAATAATTTCTCTTTGGGATTTTAAGAAGCATCACACAATAAGAAGATGGACTTCCACAATTGCCATTTCAAATGACAGAGCTTGAAATGGATATCCAAGTGACCTGTTTTCTTTAATACACATTACAGTTAACATTTTTACGAATCTTTCAAGATCCCAAACAAATTTTATTATTTTTACCCGGTTCTTCTATTGACTTGCTGATGAGCACAAATTGTTTTTGCCTAACACAAAAACAAAGATTTACGCATAATGCTATAAAGAACGACAATATCAATGTTTAGCAAAATTTGTGGATGATTTTGTTCTAACTCACTCTAAGTAAATGTTCAGATCATTATGCTGACTGGACCTACTTAAGTTGTGCCTGCTATGTTTTTCATATGCATATACAGATTGAGGCCAGGAATTGAGCACAATGAGTTTTTGAATTAGTTTCAAGTGATCCCCCACTCATCGACGTTTTACTATCTTCATCTTCTATTTTAGTTTAATTTGAATGTAAAACAACTCTAGAGCTGTGTACTAAATGGACCATCAGTCAATGTACTTACAATTAGGTCATGGCTATTTTTTTCATCATCATGTTTAAGTTGTTGAGACACTGTTTAAACATATTAAGTATTGCCTTGAGGTTGATGTGTTGATCTTCCTTAAATTAGATGGTTCGTTTGATGATTGAGTCCATAGGGTCTTGGGCGGTGATACGATGTGTTTGATAGCACCAGCATTACTTCATCATGTTGAAACTATCTACTGGCCCATTTCAAGTTCTTCAATCTTTGTACTACTTATCATACCATCTGAGTTAACGGGTGTGGACATTCATAAAATCCACTAAAAGTTGCATAGAAATCCACAACTATGTGAGATATCTGACTAACAAAAATCATCCAAGACATTTTAAGCAACAATGCAAGGAAGGTTTGCAGACCACATACCTTGTTCATTAACAAGGGGTAGCGCAACAGCAGATCAGACATATGAGAATCACCCCCATATATCTCTCCAGCAGCAATGTATATAGGAGTGCTTGATGGAAATCCAAGAGCGGTAAGGAATAATCCAACTTCTCTTGGAGTCAATGGACAATAGCCTTTACTTCTCTGTTCTACAGGGTCAATGTCTTTCACCTTCCACCATGTGGTGTTTTCCCTACATATGATCAAGATAATGAAATGACCATCATCAGATCAATTTAAACACTCTAGTCAATCGCACTACTAATGCAAATAAAAGGAGAGAACATTTTTGAAAGCTTGGTGGATGTGACAGGGGAAGGACTCTGATTCAGGCCAATCACTACACATAGAAACAAACAAGCACCAACATCATAGGTTTCTTTTAGAAGAAATGTACCAATCAGAATGGCTTCCGGAGATCCTTTTCTTTGTGAATATTCTTTTTTTTAAAAAAAAAAAAAACGAACTTCTTGAAATGGGTGGTTTTAAAGTTTGTATACTATATAATTGAACCCCACAGGAACCAAAATAGGAGAACAGTGGGATGGGCATCTCACACATATCTTATACTCAAACAAAACAAACGCATATGGTTGATGTTTAACCTGTTAAAAAGTGTTCTTGCTTCTTAGCAGACAAGCTTCTGTTTGAAGAAGTCAGATTTTAGCCAACAATATTGCACATGCTCTGGCTATCTAATAACTATATGTCATAATAACTTACCTAATTGCCTTCAGTTCCTCAGCTTCTTCTGGGGATAGATCATGTGTGCATCCGCTAAAAGCGAGCATGTCCTTTTCAAATCGCAAATGTAAAGCAATATAGGGGCCATATGATCTCATCCGATCAACCAACATCTGTAAATAGAAGTTGAATCAATGAAATAGCTCGGGCAAAGAAACAGTAGAACATGTTTTTGAACCAAGCATCAATAAGTGGTGACCTTTCCCATTGCTTCAATCTTGGGAGCAAATCGAAGGGCTTCATAACAAGCTCGACAGCGCAGCTTCTGAATATCAGGAGGCAGGTTATTATTCGCCAATCTTGAATCAGACTTGGCAGCTCGAATGATCTAAAAAGATCAGATCGTATCCATTAGTTACAACTGAACATTGTTGCTTGCTTGGTACAAAGATTAGTTTGACGTACCTGGTATTCATCCCACAGTCGTGCAATTTCTTCCTCATAGTAATCTACACCAGACCAACTCCTAAAATGCTTAACTGCTTTAGTTGCAGATGCCATTTCCTTCGGTAGCTTTTTGACAACATTTACATCGTTTTTCAAAGAATCAATAAAATGGTCTTCATCAAAGACATCGGAAAAGTTGCTGCATTTCAGGCTCAGAAGAGTAAATTTTACTAGTTTATGCACAATTTATGCAGGAAGTATAATCCACTCAATCTTTAAGGATGAAATGATGTGCATACCCTTACAACCAACAGTTCAAAATGAGCATGAAACCCCAAAAGGAAACTGCTTACTAGAGGACATTACGAACCTGGAGTCCTGCCAAAGTGAGCGCTTATCAAGCTCAGGGATCACAAGAGTAGCATTTATGATACGAGCAACAGCAACCATGTCACAAATCTGCAACACAACAACCATTGCTTTCAGCAGAAAGCCAGAAACAATGACAAGTAAATGTTTTATGCATACGTCGTGTGAACATTGCATCGATGACAAAATTTTCATGAATCCACAACAAAACTAAAAACATTCATTAAGGACCAATCACCTCATAAAGAAAAGAATTAACTAATAATATGCAGATAAAAATCTGGTAACAAACATGTATACTGGTTAGGGGAGATAAATTGTCTTCTAGTAGAATGGAAATGTAATCCAAATGCTAGTAATAAGGGTCATAAGACATCAATTGAAGAAACTTATGCTGAGTTTGATTATGACTAATAAACGATGCATATTTAACATAATGGACTACCACTTATCCCCCTCCCACCAACCCATAGAAAAGGAAACACACCTTTGTTTTCTCTGAGTAAAAGTAATGTCTTGTGATAGATAGCTTGGGTTATGATAATCAGTCATCAGTTATTCAACAAAATAAATGAAAGAAGGTAAGTCATAGCACTTAGCTTTTAGAATCATTTCTATCCTTCAAAAGAACAAATCCTAACTTCTAATAGTTACATAAAGAATTTAAGTCCAATACTTATGTTTTAGTCATTTGGATCTTTAAAGAAAGAGATCTGAACCATACTTCAAATTTAGTGTATTGTCCAATAACATAAATATTCCATTGGAACATGATACTGAAAGGAAAAAAAGAAAATAATAATCCTAGAATTGAAAGAGAAACAGGCATTATCAATGTGTGAAAAGGAAAAGAGATGCAAAGAATACAGACCCCAGCTCTCATCTGATTGAGCCCACCATTGGCATGAACCAGCAGGTAGCCTCGAGATTCTGGAGGAGCTGGAGGTAAATTGCAAATAAAGATAAGCAACATAGAAAAATCATATACATTTGATTCAAGAATGAAAAAAGATATTCTCTAATATTGTATTGTATGGGAACAAGGCATTGCTTACGTGTATACAATGGACTTGCAGCAACACAGGGAACATGGTCGCGATTAGGGGGAGGTTTCCATAACTTGTCCAAACTCCCATTCCGACTTGCAACATCTAACTGTCAAATCTAAAGGAGTGAACATGAAATATGCATAACAACATATTTACAGTCCTGTGTCGAATGTCTACAAACATATGTCAAACATGCCATCATAAACTCAATTTACTTAAGGAAAGAATAGTTTTTCCAGACTCCACTTTGTGGGATTACATTGAATATGTTGTTGTTGAGAGATAAATTGAAATATATTTTTGAAGGAGTATAAAACCTTGTGAGCAGCGAGAGGAGCCTTTGGTAAAAGGGGCGGAGCAAGTTCTCGAATCCAGCTTCGTTCTCTACTCAACTTTTGGGACGAAGATTCATGTTGCTATAACAATAAAACACCCCAGATAAGTACCTAAACCTTGAAGGACAATCATAACCGAGAACAAATGTCAAAATGAAAGAATTACAGAAAAAGGATTTTCAACATCAACCATTCCCACAAAACAGAATTTTTTTTTTGACGATTTCCGGAAAGTTAATGAACAATTTAATCAAATAAACTTTAAAAAACACATAATTTTTCCCTGTTTTCACCTTCCCTGCATTAATTTTTCTTCAAGTTCAGTTAAGTTCTGTTTCCATATTGAATCAATTAATTTACTCAAATAAACTTAAAAAACACAAAATTTGCCAGACCCAGTACCATAAGTCATAACAAGAAATTACACCTCAATCCCATTTCAGCTGATTTCAGGTATATATGAATCCTCAATATCCATTTCGTTGTATGTGACACCGTCTTCCATACTCAATAATTAGTAAAAATAGAGAACACCAAGATTGCATAAGGTTAAAGACAACAATAGAAAACCCAACAGAGGAAAAAATTAATCTAAAAATTACAGTTCAAGAAATGTACCGTGGGAAGTTTATCCGGCAACTTGGTGACTTCTGATACAGGAAATTGGATATGAACATATAGAAGAGCCACAAGAGCTATTGCAGCTATGGCGAAAGTTAAGATCTTGCGCACCATAGCCACTTTCCTCCATCTTTTCTTCTGCATCTTCACCACCGCCACCCTTTTCTTTCAAGAACCCAAAAAATACACAAAATCTCAGACACCCTTTTCTTTCAAGAACCCGAAAATACACAAAATCTCAGACACCCTTTTGATATTTATGGCTGATTTTGATTCTTTGTTGCGTGGAATTCGTAACTGTGTTTGATTCTTGAAAGCTGAAATCTTGAGCTTGGTGGGGGTTTAGCTTTTGGCTTTTTTTAATCGCATTTATATACATTAATTAATTTCCATTATTATTCATAGTTGGGTAGACACAAAAGTATAAAAGGTCAAAACAAGATTAGTAGATCCTCCTATTTGTAACCTAATTATCCATAATATTCATCACTAATCAGGCACTTTTTACGCATTTCATAATTCTAAATCCATATTTAAAACACTTAGAGATAGGATAAAATATGTAGAAGATAATAAATTGTTTTTTTTAATTTTTTAAATTAAATAAATAAAAATAATATTTATTTTTAATATAATGAACAAATAAAAATAAATGAAAATAATAATTTACAATTAGTATTAGTATTCATATCGAATCAGATTGCTCTAAGAAAAATAAAAATCCAACTTTATGAAATTAAAAAAAATGAAATACGTAAAATTAATTTCTTTTCTATTCAAAGTAAATAATTCATGATTAGCCAGCTTGAACTTCAAACCTAAAAATTTTATAAAAACTACCAAGAATACAAACATGTCAAGTTTTTCTTTTTCAGCTGGATAAGTTTCCTAAGATTCTAAACCTTGACTATACCTTAATCCAAAGATGTATAAACGTATGATGAAATGTAATAATTTTTTAAATTAGCGGTGATAATATTTTGTATAATTAATTATATGTGCTAGTAAAATCATGTCCAGAAATTGATGGACATGAAAATTTTATCACATTAGATCGATCACATTATGTGACTTTGCCATTATAATATACTAAAAATTTTAGTGTTTCTAGCCGAATCAACTCATATCATTCACAATCAATTTGAATTTATTTTTTCATACATTCTGTTTATTTAAAAGATCAAAACTATTTTCTGAAAAATGAGAAAAAATATTTGCGTCTCACTAAGATCTAAATATTTAAAGCCAAATTATAGTTAGAGATATTAAATATATTTAGATGCACACAACACTAATCATAATATAGAGTTGCTTGTTTTTGTCTTTGACTTTCTATACGTATTTTTTTATCCTAGCGTCCCTCAAATGGAAATAAAGTAATTGAAAAGAAAAATGAATATTTAAAGGTCTGCAGAATGAAAGCAGATCTCAAAGATGACCTAATTATGCTATTGGTTGATATGATGGATGCTATAGAATACTTCCAAGTTTGTAATAATTTTCACAAGAAAATTTGGCATTATCCCTTTCTATTTTGTACCCAACAAGAAACCTTAAAAAAAGTGAGATAAATAATTCATTTATTACGAAACTATTTAAGAAGTTATTACTCCTATAAGAGTTGAGATTATTGTGATTTGTGAATCCTGTAAATTTTTAATAAGGATTAACATATAAATTGTAAAGCATTTACAAAAATATAATACGTACGGTGGATAACATTTTTGTATCGATAGAAGTAAAAGAATAGTTATTTTTCTTTTAATTTATACTTCTTCGTGTTGAAAATATAAGAATAACAATATAGAAATGTTTATTAGTATATACGTTGTTCTTAAAGAATTGAAGTTAGCTAGGGACCAAAAAAAGTGGAAATCTTAGAATTAATAGTGTATGTTTGAATGAGCTCGTACATACGTAATATTCTACGTCAGTAGTTAAAAATTAAAAAAAATATATAAAAAGAGACTAATTATGTTTACATATATTTGATGTTGAAATTGGAAATTGTGAAGTTCAAAAGCAATGGCTCAAATTAAAAGAATTTCAATGGATGTACTAGGTATGGGTAGCCTATTAATTGCACCACCTTTGCTATTTGTTTGCTCGTCTCTTAGACTGATTCCTTTATCAATTTTATTATTATATATCTTATCTTATGTCATTAAATGTTGGACTATTAATAATAATAAAACAATTGTTTACAAGCTTGTAGGTTTAATTTTTTTCCCTCCTTTATTTTTAGTTAGAAGCTATTAATGCCACCTAAATTTGTAATTAATAATGGTAATCTCTTAATTGGTTTGCTTGATTTAATCGCTAAGATTTAACTAGTATATTGAAATTTTAGCCATGAGTCCGCACACGCCTTTTTTATATATACATACACTTTATATCTTTCTACCTACAAGACTTCAGAGCCTTGATAAACTTGTTGTGGAGATAAAAATATGGTAAAAGATTATTTATATAGATGTTTATATGAATAACTACTGTTATATTCGATCATAATAAAGGAGGATCGACAAGAGAGATGAATCGAGAAAAAGAATTGACAGATTTGTAGGTTGATAAATTTTTGAAGAAAGAAAACACATAATACTTTAGGTGGATTTCACATCAGATTACAGAAGAAGATTGTAGAAAATGTTAAAAGGAATAATATAAATTTATATTATATGTACTTTTGACTTGATAATATATACACACACTTTATACCTTTCCACCTGCAAGGCTTCAAAGCCTTGGTGACCTCGTTGTGGAAAAAAATATGCTAAAAATTCTTTGTATAGATGTTTATATAAATAATTTATGTGACATTCGATCATGATAAAGGAGGATCGACAAGGTGGGCGAATCAAGAAAAAGTATTGACAAGCTTCTAGATTAATAAGTTTTTGAAGAATTTAAAAATATGATATTTTACGTGAATCTCCCATTAGAATACCAAGGAGATTGTCGAATATGTTAAAAAGAATAATGTAAATTTATATTATATGCATTTTTTACTCGATAATGATATAAACGAATAACAAATATATGAGATCTATTATGTCAAAGCAAACAATATGTGTCATGAACTTGGATCATGATAACGGTTCTTCTTTCTACAGAAATCTATTACTCTTACTGTAATTTGTAATTGCTAGGATTAAGTTGTTGGATTTGACATAAACACTAAAAGTTCTCAAATCTCTTACCATAAAAAGAATACCATAACAACAGCAACCAGAAGTAGATTTCTGAGAACAAATAAAGACACAGCTCTTATTTATATTATTTTTTACTTCGTTACTCTTGTATATTCTTATGAATACGTATGATCAATTAGAAAATGTCACATGACTTTTTAAAGAATTAAATTTGACTTGACTATTTATGTTAAGTTGAGGGGTATATTTGAACCCAAAAATAAACCTTAAAGGTATTTTTAGACTCAAAAGTGGAAAAGAAGTATTTATGAACCTTTTTCCATTGGTTAATTAAGGATATTTACGAGACTTTTCCTTTCAACTAATACAGTGCTTATCGTGAGGAACGCAATTAGATGCAAAATAATTATGATTAGTGTACTACTTAATTATTTAGCTAGTTAATAACTAGCATAAGATGCCTATGTTATACCTATTATATTTTCTTAATCTTTTACATTTCCTCTTTAAATTACTTCATTTTAACGTGGAAATGATACATTGTCGCCAAATTTGAAGACCAACAAAACCATTTTGGATTAGCTGTAGATCAGATATATTTAAACATGTCTTCCACATCAATAAATTGTTTGTATCTTTGTAAAGTATAACAATATATATTCCTCCTGAGAAATGTAAATTTGAAATAAAATCATATTTAGATATCTTTCGAAAATATATATATCTTGAATAATTTTATTCATCAAAATTTGAACAGCACAAATGAGAAGAAATTATGTCTTTATTAGAATGTAAATATGAAATCTCGTAATTCTCAACATATTTCATCTAACTTCGATCACTCAGAGACTTTTTTTTAAATTTTCTAAGTACATAATAGATCTGAAAATAAAAGGCAATAAAATCAACTCTTTCAAAAAAATTTAAATAGAGAAAACACTACAAAACTTTAATAATAATACATCCCTCAATAGTGCCAGTATAAGTGAGCTACGTGTCTCCCATTATTACAGAAGAAATTTAATTCGACATATGGTACTCATTTATGTTTAAAGTTTTTATCAAGTCTTGAAGTTAAATAATATAAAGTGATAAAACTAACAAGGAAATGATAACCACTACGAGGGAATATAATTAGTGCCGCATTACAATTTCCTTAAAATGTTTCATTAATCAAGATTTTTAAACTTTTTAAATTTTAAACTATTAATAAAGGATTTTATTTGTCTAACTGATAATGTCATCGAATATAAATTCCACATGATACATCATCACGCATGAGACTAAGTTTGTTATGTGTTTATATCGTCTAAACATTTATAAATCAAGTTTCACGTTCACCTTTGTCATTTCCATAATAGTCCTGAAACCTAGGATCATTTGATACTAATTGTTGGGTTTATTCAATCCAAATATATCATAACATTGTGTGATATAGTTGTCTATTTTCTTTCCCCACTATCAATATGAGACTCCATGGAAGAGAGATTTTGGAGCAATAATAAAATTGTTTTTATGTGTCCTATAATTACGGTTCAAGTCGTGGAAACAACTACTAATATTCATTAGATAGACCATCTACATCGCACCTCTTAAAATGCGACCCTGATCCACATATCCTGCTAATCAACACAAGATGCTTTGTGCATCGACCTACTTCATAGCATGTGTGACTTTGTTCTCATACTTAACATAAACTTCGAATACTTTAATTCATTAAATGACATTGATTTAATTTATAAGCACCAATAAGTTTGTCTATTGAGAATTTAGTTTGCATCTTGCATTTGTTTTGATAGTTAGGTTATGTTTCACACTCAATGATCAACGGGGACTCAATTCAAATAATAAAAAAATGTTACTATGTTTTAGTTATGGTGGATGTAACTGTACCATATTTTTGTTATAAATGATGTCCATATCAAGACTGACTGTTAGTTTTTATATATAGGAAAAATACTGCACCGTACTTAACTACTATTAATTGTTCCTACTTCCTAGCATCAATAAAATTCCACAAGGCACAAAGTCATTGCTCACGTAAGAACGTTACTGGGGTCAATTCAGAATTATTTTATAATAGGCTAAATTGTATTGAGCTGAAAATTAGCCTAATTCTAAATCACACTGAACCTAACCCATAAAATTATGGACGGATTGGACAAATTGCTTATATTTGGGCTTATTTTGCCACCTCTAGTCTAGATGCATCTCTAATAAGTAAGTTTCTCGTAAATTTTTTTGGTCAAATTAAGTTGTAGGCATAGTATTAGCTCAAATCTTACAAGAAGTTTATGATTCTCGTCTTCAATACTTTTCGTAACATTCACAACCCTGCATGATCCGAGGGGTCCATTGGTTCATTCTAATATCATACTATAAGTTAGATTGCCTAACTCACGCCTAAAACTAATTAAAAAAATTTTTAAATTGGGCCAAACTTTATAAGGAGCCGAAGATTCTCATTCCGGTCGGATGTAGGATCATTTTCATCAACAGTAGCTTCTGTTTCATTAAAATCGAAAAACTATTGTAGATATTACAGATTCATGATCATAAAGTCAATTTTCTGACATCGAAAATAAACTTTACTCTGAATGTAGGTAAGGGGCAAAACTCAAAAGCATATTGTCTGACTAAATTAGTGAAGAAAAGAACAAATGCACATGGGGAAATTAAGACACTCTCTAAGATTTCTTGTACTTCACTTCCATCAGAGATTCATTAACTACTGTCTTTAATTTCACGTGATGAGTGAGTGTGACAATTAATTAAATTTGCGTGAAATTCAGCTGCTTAATTTAAGGCACAAATAATGGAATTATAAGTTCGTTTACAAAGCTGATAAGTTCTCCTTTCGTCTCAAAATAATTGAATTTGTAAAGTAATATACACATGAAAAACATTTAAAGACAAAATTACATCATACTTTCCACTATTGCCTTTTGTAAAATCATAAATACATAGTGTAATTTATATCCTAGAAAATATTAAAGTTCAATAAATGAAAGGATAAATATGATATTTTTTTAAAACATTTACCTTAAACTTTGAACAATTCAAATATTTTGAACCTTGAAAAAAGCCTAAAAAATTCAAGTAATATGAGACGGAGGAAGTAATATTTTACTTGCTTGGTTCATTTTTTCTTAAATCAATAATAAATAAAAATAAACAGAGAAAGTACCTAATTACATGGGTGATTGAATTAAGGGTAATAAAAAGGTTTCAAAAATTTAAAAAAAAGTAACACAAGTTTTAATTATTGGGTGTAGGTGACAAGTTTATAATTAAGGATTAATGATATTTGATCATTTTCAAACAAGTCCCCCAGTTTTTCTTTCTACACTTTAACCCACTAAATAAAAAATCTTAATTTCCCAATTTGGGAAATGTCCCCAACCGCTGCTAATTTCTCCTCTTCCTTTTTCCTGTCAATTTCTTGGTCTTCTTCTTCTTGTTCCTGTTTTCTCAACAATGGAACTTCAAATTTGGGAGGAAAAAAAATCAAATTTTGAGGCATTTGTTCGTATAGCTTTGAAAATTACTTGAAAGGTAACTTTTAATCATTATTATGACTGATAACAGTGAATGTGGTGTTGTTTATTTGAAATTTGTGTTTTTATTATTGTTTCTGCCATTGTTGTAATTCTTCACTGCTGAACTATTTTCAGCGACTTTGCAGCAGAAGCTGAAATAGACTCAGCAGTTGCTGAACGATATAGAATAATAGTTGAAATATTTTTTTAGCAACTGGTTCACCACTTTTATAGTAGTTTTCAATTATTGTTGAATGTACTGCTGAATGTACTGCAGTATTTGCTGCATCTGATGTTTCAACTGATGAAGTAGCTGTTGAATCAAATACAGTAGTTGTTGTATTTCTGTACAGTTTTCTCAAGTTGCGCTTTTAATTATTATATTTTTAGGTACCTTCAACATCATCAATGGGAGACAAAATAATATTAGAAGTTGATTGTCATGGTGAATGAATTGAGTCTAACAATCGTTTTATTTGGCGTTGGAAAGACAAAGAAATGATCGAGACTATAGTAATGATTGTGAATCGAGATATCGCGTATGAGGATTTTATTAATCAAATTATTGCTAGTTGTGAATTAAATTGTGAGCTAAAAGATATTGTCATCGCTTACATGCATTCTTGTAGCGAAAAATAGATAGTGGCTCCATTTGGAATAAAAAATCAAGTGAGTTTACAGATTTATTTGGAAGATGAAGGAAGGCCCATTCTACATGTGTTGACACCGAATTTTTACCCTCCACATCACAAATTTCCCGATTTATTTAATCTTAACAATTTTTGAAATTTTATCTATTTTAAAATTTAAAAAAAAAAGAAAAAGGGATTTCACACAGGCGCGTGATGTCCACGCGCCCCAAATTTCTCTTACACTTTCACCTTCACGCGACCTTCTTCATTTTTCTTCTTCTTTGAAGAAAAACAATCAAAAAACCCTAAAGCCAGCCGCCAACAACCCTTAGCCTCAACCCATCGCCACGCTCATCTCCTTCTCCCTCACCTTCACACGCGCACACTCCTCTCTCACCTGACAACCCTTGCACGCATACGCCTTCTTTCACCAACCCGGTGTCTTAACAAACTAGACAGGCACAGCGCCTCGTGCGATTTCATCGAAAGAATCACCCATGCGTCTCAATCCATGGAAAAAGCGTCCAAGCCATTGCTTTTGTAGCGAGGGGTCCTTATCCCCAATAAGGGATTCTGAATTCAAAAAAGAAGGACCCATAGTCCTTCATCCCATCATCTATAAATCTCGGTTTGCTTCAAGCTTTAAAGGGGGGAGGGATATAGACAGTGAATCATCTAGCAAAAGACCCTAGTCAATTCTCACAGCCACACCTACGTCTAAAGAGAACCAAATTTCCTTTCTAATGTTTCAGCGATTTTCCAGAAAGTATAGATAATTTCAAATTCTAAATTGTTTGAAACTAAAGAGTTAGGGCGAGGTTTCGTTGCTAGTAGTGGATTAAACCTCGTTACGAAGCTCGGTGTCTCAGTTCCTGCTCCAAAAAAGGTAACATCTTTATCTGAATTTTTATGTTTTGATACGTACTCTGTTGCATTTCTGGTTGTTGTTATCTAACTGAGACGAAGTTGCGACGAATTGAATATTGTGATACTATTATTGCGTGATCGTTAAGATATTTCTAGGGCTGCACTATGATGCTATTAGCTGGAATAATGATGTTCAATTCAATGTATATTGAGATGGTTGTGTTTGGCTAAATGCATTGTCGACGTCTTGTTTGTTCACTGCTAATTTACTGAGAATATTTGTGGTTTGTCTATTTTACTGTTTCATGTGAGAACATGCTTTGAAATTTAAGCTTTGTGATAGTTCATCCTCAACT